>VMBQ01008323.1:0-16590 GCA_007657795.1 Dreissena rostriformis
TGCCTATACAATCTATTGAAACAAGTAACCCTGAGGGTGGGGCCACATTTGACCATTTTTCAATGGATTTATCTTATATCGGAAACCAGTAAATATCAAGTATGAGCATTGTCCATCGTCCCAGCTCTTATTTATCGCGACAGTTAGCTCGTTTATTATCATGTACATTGATCGAAATGTGACCGACAAGCCCGAGTTGATAGCGTATCAATCTGCTCATGATATGTTCGGCGGTGTGGGTCGGTTATTCATTTGCAATAACTGAGGTCTGTGTCACTTTAATCCCGTAGTTTTAGTACTGACAATTTTCAAGCGGTTCAGCAGGTCATCGGGTGCAGTGTACATGCATCGTTCGATTATTGAACTTACATTTGTTCTTGTTTTGCAAAAACGATGTCGAACTATTAGAGATACCTTTCAAATTGCAAATACACGATTGTAAACATAAGATACAGTAAGCAGATCTTTACCGGAATATGTTAGTTATTTAACGTTGTGGTGTTTCGGTGATTGTCGTTCTACCAGCTTTAGGGTGCATAATGTCAGCACTTCAGTTACCATGGCGATAAGTTTTAATGCAATTTAAAAAAATCGACAACAAGTATAAGTCTGAATACTATATTCGGAAAAAATGTATCTTAAACAGGTCCTTGTCCATTGCATGATTGTTATTAATAACGACAAACATAACACTGCTGCTGTTTCTTTACCAATAACAANAGTTTAAATGGAAGATTAAACAAAAAATCGAGAAAAAGTATAAGAGTTAATACTACATTCGGAAAAAAGGTATCTTAAACAGGTCCTTGTCCAATGTATGATCGTTATTAATGATGACAAACATAACACTGCTGCTGTTTCTTTACCAACAATCACTATTCAATGTACGGAAACTGTTAATGTGGCACTGCGATGAACTACACTGAACCAACCAGTTTACTGCAAACGGCAACTCAAGCGAGACGCTTTAGACTCGATTACCTTCACATGAACGAAATTTGATCTCCAATCTATCATAAAAACACACATGCTTATTTAAACAATGTCACTTACATTCATGATTTTTTTGCACGTTTGACGCCGCGGCGCGTTTTGAATGTGTTATTTATAAGTTTACCCAGCGAAGAAATATAATTTTCATCGTTTGAGTTTACGAATGAGAAGACAATTATTTTCCCATAAGGCAATGTAATGAAAAGTGTGCACGAGGAAATCGAGTGTGTTTGGCGTCATTGGTTTTCCGTCATTCAGCTGTGTACAGTCGAACTGTAAATACATAGTTAAAGTTTGAGTTTTCTGTTTTATCTACTTAATTAATAATATAGGTATTTGTTAACTTAGAGAAGAAAAACAAAATAGGCGGATATTGTATATGAGTATGAATGAAATGTTTAGATAGCATGAATTTTATTAATACGAATTTGATGAATTATTATATATTGTTTGATGCAGACTGTATTGTACATATGCTTTACCAAATTCATAAAACGTTATGAAAATTATACAAGTCTTGTTTTGTTTATTTGCGATAAGCAAGAAAATACTGTGTATTTTATTTGAGATTCGTATATATCAGAAGTGAATGAAGTGGTATTCGAGGAAAATAACTGTTAAACGAACGTTGACTTTTTTTGTGTCAATATCTGACATGCCTATAGAGTCCAAAAATTCAGAAACATGCAAATTAGTATGAATAAATGGTTTTCAATGTAGATAACATTAATTTTGTTAAATGTATTTGTTAAATTATTATATTATAGTTAATTTCCATCTATGGTCATGTATCTCAAGTTTTAAAGTAAATGACCTTACTGAATGTTCAGATCACTGCCCAATTGATTTAATCCTTATATCATACAGTATAATGTATGATTGATTAATGTTTAATTCTTACTCAGGATCTTTCGGATGATTTTAGGATAGTTCATTATTTATTCCGTACTCTGAATGTTACTCTTATTTATTTATTTATTAAATGTTATTTCCATTGCTGCGTTCAGCGCTAATTATTAAATATATTCCTTGCCTGGTGGTTGATGNAGTTGTCTCGAGGAAAAACGGACTGAATGACTATGCGGTTAGAACCATCTGGAAAAACCGGCTAAAGAGGCTGATCCGGCAGAGCTAGCAGTGCATTTTCCTTGTTTGATATTTACCGCGTCCTGTACTTCTTAGCATTTGAGCCTCCTTTTGGGAAAACGGCGCGTAATGCGTGAGAGTTAACTTGATTACAAGATACCAAGATTAGCCTTTACAGTCCACATAGGCTTATCCGGGACGACACTTTCCGACTTACCGGTAACTGAATTTTAGTTTTGAAGAGACTGCCTTTAAACGAACATTTTCATAAAAGCGGAAAGTGTCGACGGACTACACATGCTAATCAGGGACGACACTTTACGCACATGCGTTTTTCCCAATTTTCACAGAACGAGGCTCATTTATTCAATGTCGGCGGAAAGTATGGCTCGGAATGTACAGGCTGCACAGACAGTTCCGGGATGACACTCAACACACGCACATCCAGTTCAATTTCCCCACGAATTTTAACAACAATCGTGGAAAGAACTTTATTTGAAAACACTGGGCATGAATTGTATAATTCATGGAGATTCGTGTTAAGGTCTATGCAATTATAACTGACATTATACTATGAACAGCGAGAGTTTGTAAACACATGGAGTAAGGATGAGAGTTTTTGGTACTTGAGTCGGTTTGCACAGTCAACTTGAAGTGTCTGTCAAGAACATTTAAAATATTTCGAATATACAACTTAAATCGTTGGGGGNGGGGAACTCACAAAATACACGCATGCTATTTTGCATGTTTTATTACATAGCATAATGGGCGGCTTTACATCACAGATGGAAGTAACGTACCATGGATAGAATAATAATGGGCCCAGGAGCCCAATATATTCAAATAAATATAAAAAAACATGTTTAATGAGATAAAAATTGACAAAGAGCCATGAACAAAAAAAATCCTCACCCTCTGATATTAGAATATATACATTCTAATATCAGAGGGTGGGTATTTTTTTCCATGGCTCGTTGTCAATTTTTCTCTCATTAAACGTGATTTTATATATTTATTTGAATATATTGGGCTTTTGGGCCCATAATTATACAATCCAGGATACGCTACTTCCACCTGTGCTTTACATCAGGGAATTGCACATTTTTGTCCCTTCTTACATTTCAAACAGCAATAATCAAACATAAACATTACAACAACACTTCATAAATTGTGGTTGATAAACGAGCAGGACGCGAGCTCTGCGTGAAGTGTTGCAGTGTATGGTTTTTGGTTATTTCTCGTTTTGATTGATAAGCAAAATAACCGCACAACAATTTCAGCTACACAGCGTATTGCAAAATACAGCTGATTTTGAAATAGTTTCAGGTACATGTATTTTCCTTTATATATAATTATAGAAAACTGGAAAAAGTAATATTATGTATTTAGGTTTATAACATTTGACCAAACTTTGATAGATTTTTCTCCAAAATGGTTTGGAATACAGATAATTGCGATTGCGAAATGACTGAAATTGTTTTTGCGTGTTATAATATATCATAAACAAAACGAATCTGAAGAAACATCCTGACATAAAAAATAATAAAAAAAAAATCTTAATGATTTTTTCAGATTATCCAGAAATTAAATAAACAACAACACACAAACGAAAATAAAGCAATATGCGTATTAACTTTGGCCACAAATAAGGAAAAAAAACAGTATTAACTTTGGTCACAAATTATGAAAAAAAAGATACAAAGATGTTTAACCTTTTACACTATTAACTACAAAAAACATCAAGTGCGTGTACTTCAACGGTCTGGCACAGTATTACGCCGCCGGAAGTATGCGCTAGACGGCGCTCGCGAACCCGTAAGAGCCCACATCCGTTTGTATTAACATTGCCCTTTTGAAGGATCTTTTGAGAATTAATTAGCGCATAATTAGAGTAGAGAATAATTGGATACTAGAAACCATGTTGTGACACCCATTAGGGCTTTTGTTTACATAATTATAGCGTTACTTTCATTGATTCTTTGTGTACATAGTTGAACTACTTAACACTGCGCCAAAAGGAAGCGCTCAAATAATGCGAAACGAGCATATCAAACATATACATTTGTTATCTATTTACACGCGAAATTACTTTTAAATATTTGGTCATGCATGTAATAAATTGCAAGTTTTAATAAAGTATTGGATAATATTGTCCAGTTTAAAAATGATTTGGGTAATAAATCCAGTAGGTTAAACGTAACTAATTTCACCATACATGAAAATGCATATACATGTATAAATCTTATACAGAGTGTGTTTACGAATCCTGAAAGATCCGGCTTTTTTTTTAATTCTACGAAACATAAAAACAAGACCTGCTTAACAGACAATAACATTGTTTTTTTCTTTTTTGACATTTTTAAAAATCGTCCACCGAAAGTCAGAATGGACTATCAACTTTGTGTTTCAAATCACTGATAACACAATCTGCCTTTGACACCCCACACATATGAAAAACGTAGTCACAACCGGATATGGCGAACAATATAGTGTCATTTGGAGCACCTAGGTTGTTCTTACACAAATTAGGCACACTTACAAAACCACTATATTTGTGAAAGGTAAAATTTGAACCATGCAAGAAAATAAATTATTTGCTAGGTCTGCAGGTGAAATTGAGGACAAAATAACAGAATGTCCGAGGCGTTCATAATGGCATGTGCGTTATAAAATAGGGTGAGTTTTTAATGTTAATATTTACTACAAAAAATCATGATCAGAAAATAACCCCGGATCAAGGTTGCCAAACATTTTAATTTGAGAATCGCTATCGTTTGTATACAGAGCATGTTTATAATGTAATTGTGATATCTACGATTAGACTGATTAAAAAAAAAGTATGGCTTGTGTGGTGTGCTCGTAAAACGTTAACTTAATCAAGCTTTATCAAGTGTCTTCGAGCAAAATATGCAAGCTAATCGCATTTAATTGCATTCGTTTATGTATTAGTAAAGTTACACGTACAACATCACAAAACTGTTTAAAAAGAAACGCAAAACACATAACTCAGTTATATTTGGATAGCAATACACGTTGGCCGGAGAAATGGAATGTAGTAAACTAAGTCACACTTATGACGTTACTTATGACAAAATTGCATGACGTCACATGCCATTCCGCTTTCTGTGAACTTTTAAGTGTTTTGAAAGATGGTCCGAGCGCGAAAACTTCTTCTCACAAATTTTACACTGGTACGGTTTTATCCCGGAATGAGAGCGTTTGTGTCGCGCGAGCTCGTCGGACCGCGAGAATCGCCATCCACATCCGGGCCATGTGCACGAGAAAGGCTTTTCGCCGGTGTGACGTCTCAGGTGCGCCTTGAGGTGTGAAGACTTGCTGTAAACCTTCGTACATCCCGCGTAAGTACAGTGAAATATTTTATCGTCCGTTGCCACTTTTGTAATCAACGGATTGGTGACGCGCGGCGCTGGTGGCGTTTTCATGGTCCGGACTTTGACGGTGGCGTTGATGAAGGACGCTTGGGTGAGTAATGAAGTTGGGTTGGTGAACGAATACTGGAGCTGGTTTAGCTGACTATGGTAGCTGGTTTGGCTATGGATTTGAGCACGTGGCGGAACGGACTTCTTCACGGGACTGGGGAAATTATCTATCACTAACTCTTGAGTATTTGGATTCGGTCCTTTGGCCGCGTAAGAATGCATAAGGCTCTGCAGACCGACCCCTAAAACTACAAAGTCCTTCCCCTCCTCGGACGGGAAACAGTCACTAGAATCCGAGGAATCCGAATCACTGCCGCTGCTTCGCCCAAGAATGCCAAAATTCTCTTTTGGAAAATCGGACAGCATACTGTTACAATATAGATCACAGAAGGACGTCACTTTCTCGCTGCTTTTATTCACGAAAACCGGACTTACGTTGCTCGGTTTCTCAATGGAGTCCGCAAGTCCCTGGGAAAACAAGTACTCTAGGTACATTTCGTCGTCCATTGAGTCCATGTCCCAGAGGCTCGAAGACGGACTCAAGCTCTTCAAGTCCTCCATGGCGGCGATATCGGCGTCTTCGCCGACGGAGTTGAGCCGCTGCAGCGTGTACTGCTCCCGCTCGAGGCTCGAACTCAGCGGCAGGAAGTCCTCCATTCGCTCTTGAACGGGGAACTCATGGTGTTGGATGCGCACTGCCCTCATTTGTGACGCCACCTGCAAAACATACAAAATATTATCTATACGTCAGTGCGACATTTTGTTTTAGAATCTGGTTTAAGTATAGATTTATCCTTCTTTCAAAACCATAAATCGATTTTTTTTTTCGTTTTTCATTTTGATGTTTATGTTTTAGCCACCTCATTGATTGAAAGAACCAAAACTATATGCCAATCCATTTGCTTGTTTTTTTTAATGCACTCATCTTTTAGGAAGTGCATGATAACTATTCTAAAACTCCGAATCGACATTTCAGTTTATTTTTGTTATGGATTTGCAATGTCCGTATTTGTGACGCCACCTTGGAAACGCAAATGGTGAAATGTACAGTACTAAGAACTCGGACGCACGCGCTCTTGATATATTTAATTAAACTCCAAAATGATTGTCTTCTGGTCGATTACAAACTTAAGTAAAGGCATTGAGGTGTTATTAATAAATAACTTTGATATAATGCGAACAAACATGTTTCTGAAGTGTGTGGAAGATCTAATGGAAACCGACATTATCATGTGCGTGTGAAGGGCATTTATGCATTATAACGAAATTGCATATAAATCAGCAATCGATGATTCAATGCAATTTACATCATTCGTTAATATATTAAACCAAATACCTTAGCTTTATTTTACACAAAATAGCTCGTATGCATATTATGCACGTATATAGACCAATTATAAAAAAGCATTACGAATGCTAAAATACATGCATACCTTTAAAACAAAAATATCTCACAACATATCTGTCACATACACCTGTATTCTAGTAATTGTTTACCGCCAAACCGTGTGAACGTTTAAGCGATTTAACGTTATAGCTTTTAACACCAGAATGCAGTAGTAAGAAGAATAACCTTGTAAAAAACCGCATGACGTCATTAAGTGATGTATGTCACCGCAAAGAACGTCAACTAACGGTTTAGGACTTCTTACCCTCGTAAATCACGCAAATGCAAAAAAAACAACAATCAAAACGCATTTCACTTATTTTTGTATACGATAAAAAAACGAACAGAAAAAGAAAAGGTCTTTGTAGCTGATACAACCAATATTTTGTTATAGAGATGAGTGCAATCTTCTGTGTTGTTGTTTTTGTTTCATCTTAATGTATGTTGAACACAATCGTATGCAGAATGCTTAACTAGGACGACACACATCGCAGCCTCGTATTACATAGATAACCAACTTACAAACAAAACAATATGCATGCCGACATACCGGTACCTTGTTTCCTGTTGTTTAATTTGACAAGTTTAACGTCCAACTGTATTTGTAAAATTTCAGTTTTTGCTCGATTTGAGTAATAATAATGTTTTACCTTATGAACAGCACAGAAACGTTAATCTACAGTTGGCTGTTCACACGGATATATAGGCGAATACGTTATTTCACGATGCTTGAGACCAAAGTTAATCATATAAAATAACCAATCCGTTTATTTAAAGTGACAGTTCGCGGAATAGATCGTTTTTTTTTGCATATAAATTGTATAGCGAGAAATAAACTTTACATAAATTCATTGAAATATATTTTGATCGAAGTTGACATCGAAAACCTGGTCGAAATCGGTTTTGAATCGATAAAATAGTCCGCACAGGCTAATCAGGGATGATACTTTCAGAATAAATTGGAGTTTTGCTAAGAAAAGACTCCATTTAAACGAAAACATCCATAAAAGCGGAAATAATCGTCACTGATTAGACTGTGCGGAGTGCACAGGCTAATCTGGGATGACAATTTTTGCACAAGCATTATGTCCAGTTTTCTCAGAACGCGACACAAAAAACAATGAACCTAAAGCATAACGGTTAAAGTGATGCTGGCAATTGTTTAAAAAAAGTCAGTCGATTATGTCAAAGGAGTTCTGTTACAATTCGTTTATTAATAGGGACAAAATATGGACTTATTTAGAGGTGTAATACATTTAAAGGGACAGTAAACCACGAATGACGAAAAAAGAAAAGTTCTAAAATACCGTATTTTTTACAATTATTAGTTTATATTGATTAAAATATCACGACTGGTATATAACATTACTTGAAAAAGTGTTTTTTTATTTTTGCTTTATTTTTTTATTTATTTCTTTTTACTGGGTATGTCTACCAGGTAACTACCAGTGAACTATAAATAACTCAAGTAGATTGATCATCATCGTCACGTGGTAAACCCAGGAATGCAAAGTGTACATGCGTAGTGAATTGTATATATTTTATTTATAAAATGATCAATCTACTTGCGTTATTCATAGTGTGTATATGGTCATGTCACCAATTTTCGCGATGTACTTTCTATTTCACATCGCGAAATTTTATTACCGAATATGCTGAAAATATGAACTTTTTTCCAGTAATGTAATTTACCAGTCGTGATATTTTAATCAATATAAACTAATAATTGTAAAAAAAATACGGTATTTTAGAACTTTTCTTTTTTCGTCATTCGTGGTTTACAGTCTCTTTAACGTTACTAAATTAAAGCAAAGCTCTAAGAAGCATCCATAAATCCTAACATATTAAACGCAAATCAAACAATTGATAGACAAACACAAATACAAATAGGTGAAACAAAAGGTGTGCAAACATTTTTAAATTTTGAAATAAAAAAACTTATAATTACCGCTAACTAGTCCTCAGTAAAAACCAGTCAACGACACAAGACAAAAATTATATGAAAACGTATTCGTACATATATCAGAGTAAGCCACCGCAAGCGCAAGCCTATTGTTTCAACTCAGCCTCACAATTAAATTATCAATGAACGAGTTAAAGTAAAGAGAAAACTGTGTGATTCAATGATAAGTACGTCCTCGTACAGAGCAAGTATATCAAGAGTTACGAGTGGTTATCTGAAGCCGTATGTACGTTCGTATAATTAGTGCAAGTCAGTGGCTGGTGCAGATATGACGGTGGTAGGGATAGCAAAAGAAGAAGAGTAGAGTCCGAAATCATTTGCATATTTGCTGTTATCTGGGTCGTTATCTGTGTATAGCCATCCATCGGTAAATAGAATAGTTTGATTTCAAAGATTTAAAGCCGATACGTTTGTACCTGTATCATGTATATGTAGATATGTGTTCGAGATACGGATGTAAACATGTATACAGAAATGTATACATGTTTGCCGCGCACCAAAAGTCCATATATGTCAAGAATGCAACAGTTATGGTCTAAATATGCATTTAATACAATCTACAATCTGTGTAGTGTAAGGCGATGTCTGCATCATGGTTTATGTTAGATACAATTATACTTTCCATATTCAAACATAACGTTTTATATAAACACATATTCGTTTATTCGACGAATAGTGCGAATAGTCGAGTACTTAGATAAGACCAATATTGGGTTAATTGCATACCAATAATATCAAAATATAGGATAACCCATGTAAATTATAATTGTAATAATGTTGAATGGTTTATTCAGATTGCTTTTCAGTTCAATATAAAACACTATGTAAAATGAATATACAAGCAAAATCGAAATACAATAGGGCAAACTCTACCAGTGTACGAAATATTACCTTTGACCCCACTTATTAGTTCATGATAAACGCTTACTTCAAGGCTAAGCTGTTAACTATCTTATACGCTAGTCGTATTTGTGTCTCAAACCATAAATACATATCAATTTAACCAATATTTCGAGTTTACTAAAACTTCTTTACTTATCTTGGTCGCAATGACTTTCAATTTAGTCAAGCAAACATGTAATGTAATTGCTTTAAATTATATTTCTTTTCTTAAATGTATCTGAAAAAATGATGACTCTCAAGTGTTATGTTCTTGCACACGAAAGGAGCAAAGTTTTCTCATGTATTGCCTATGATAGATTATCATCGACATTGCATAATTGTTTTATATTTAAAATCAACCCATCTCCCGTATCAACTTCAACAACGCTTTCGATATTGACAAGAGCATCTGATAAAGGTTAAGTATTTAGTGGTTATGGTATTAAATTCAAAATATATTACAGTAAAAATACGACATGTAGAATATAGCATATATAGCCAAATCAGACTTGTCTAATTTATTAACCATAATAGGTACAAGAAGAACAATTTAAAGGGTAGGCATGTCTTCTTGCTCTCCGCGTTTTCACATATTGCAATCATAAACGTAATATCAAGATAATTCGTGTTTTTTTTATTTACAACATGTTTGAAATTGCAACACTGATATGTTAATTTTAATTTGATTTGTTTATTTTTAATTATATTTTATAATTCTCAATACACTGATTTATTTCATGAAATGTGGTATGTAAAGAATACCAGCGATAACCCGAGCAATGCACAGATCAAGCGATATGATAAACTTCGAGAATATCACTATGGATAAAAATGAACCGGCTTTTATTTTATTTAAAAATTGGAATAACTTATAACTTAAATAGTTTATGTAAAATCGGCCCGCAAAATAATGGAAAACATATAAAACTAAATAAAATACAACGTGCCTGTATATAGTGAAGCGACAGCGAGGCAGAAATTACAGCACTGTTTTCCAACAATTAAGTAATCTTTATTGTCATAAACTACAGTATGCGTGGACAACTGACATTTTTTAAATTTGCGATTAAAAAATATTAATTACAAACAAAATATTCATTTCGTTGTGAAATCCGTAGCAATCCATAACAATCCATTTGCGGTCATAGAAAACAGACGTTTCCATACGTGACTACGCCTATCGTGAATATATGTTCTATGTTACTTGTCGTTTAATGACAATGCGACCTTGCAATTAAATCAAAAACGATCCTCTGCATTTTTATCACGCGGTTTTTCGTTTTATAAAATATAATTTATGGTTTGTTTACATACCTGCTCGGGCATATCTGTTTCACGCACAGGAGCCAAAAGAAACCATCCCGCAGGACCGACCCGAGGTAAGCTTTAGTGTGGTGTTCGGTTCTTTCTTTTCGGGGGGGGGATAGTGGTGTCAGAGCTGTGTCTGTAATGAAAGAGGGCACTGGTAGCCAAAGGACACTTAGACATCGACCAAAGGACAGAAATGACGAGCTACCATGTTTAGCTGATATCACATTTAAGTATTCCTTCATGCGCTGATGTTATGTACTTTTTAGTTTTTAAAACCTAAGAAGAAAGGGAAGAATGCACCTAAAAAGTAGCTGATATTGTATGACATTGAGCACATGATGATAACACAGTGCTATCTTGTCTAACCGGGAAGTATTATTTTAGACAGATGACTGATTTGTTTCGCGATAAGAAAACATTGAAACTTAGAATTTATATACTCTTACTTTTATTTGTTTTGTTCGACAAAGTTAAGCAATAAAACTCGTTATTGTATTTTAACATGTGGTTTGATCTCAATCCATCAGTTTGTCATTAAAGCATACAGTAACTATAATTGTAGCAAATGAAATCAATCAAGCTATACCTCTCGACAATCATCGGCAGGTTTTGTTTTTGTGAATGACGATTCATATTATTTTGCCCCTCTTCAATGAAGTGCCTATATTGCTTTGCACTTGAACGTCGGTCGGTCGGATGATTCGTACACCATTTGCTACCTCAAGATATATAGAGAACGCCTTTACCCACTTTCATCCAAACTGGTATTCATGTTAATCGGGAGGAAACGACAATTATTAAATTTTAGGTCAACAGGTCAAATGTCAAGGTTATGGTCGTATGGGCCTGTAACATGAAAACTGTTGTATGCATTTTGTTTGTGCAGGATATCTAGATAATAATTTGACATACGATCATCCAAATTAGTTTAATTGTTATTCGGGATGACAAAGACGTACTAGTATATCGATTTTGAGGTCACCACGTCGAGGTCACATGGATTTGTAACATGGACACTGTTTCAAAACAGTGTATAAAGAATGCTTCAACATAACAATAGATAAATTACTGTCTTTTTGGAAGGAATGGCTCTTATCATTTAAGACGAAGAGATGGAAGTCAAGGGCACTAAGGCTTGCGTCATTAAGCATAATTCTTCATAAGTGCGCACACTAAACTTTAAGTTGATGGCTTACATGCTTTACAAACATCTGTTTTATATATAAAATGTCACATTTAACCTATCAATACATGTAAAGAATCTGGATTTGGTATTTAACGAACGAATCTGAGTTTGTTAGTCGTATTTACAACTTTATCACAACATGTTCAAAATGTGCATCTTTTTTGTGCATTCGCAATTTTCATCTCATCAAAAAATGTTGCAAAGACGTTTAAGTCCTATGTAACAGTTCGAATGTGAAAATGTGTATAGTGTCCCTTGATGCATTTCTAATCAACTCACCTACTGGTCTCAAAAGGCGAATGGGTTGCCAACACAGCAGACCAATCAGAACTTCCCGTTTAATTTACAAAAACATGCCCGAAGATGATATGTGTACAGGAAATTGTACATGCGGCCACTCTATTTGCTGGGTACTGGATCGCGTTGGTTGATTAGCAAGTTAACAGTCCAAGAGAGTATCTGAAACGATACAATTGAATATAAGCTTAAATAATAAAACATACGGGCAAAACAGCTGGAGTTACTGTAAAAGGAAGTACGAAAACAGAAATTTATTCAAAATATAACATTTTCAAAATGTACTCTGCGCTTATTCAATATCTAACAAACTACGATCAACAACAACGCTGTCGCTTGAATTATGTACACACCAGTCAACATGGAAAGATCGATCACTTAATTCTTAAATACAACTCTTGAGTGAAACTGTTTCTTACAAAGCTCGTGCACTATTTTAAAATGTTTTTTCCCACATATTACTCTCAAGTTAATTCCCACAACGTTTTGTTACTGTATTCAACACATTACATGTTTAATCCGATGATAAATCCATTTGAAAATGACCAACATGTGGGGAACAATCAAGCCAGACCTGTTACTAAAGATGTTATGCAGCATATCTTCCTTGTGATTGTTTTACACTTCCTCGATTTAAAGGGTCACATCGACGACTAATACGATATTTTGTGAAATCATGTGACCGATATTCCCTTCCTGATTGAAGGTTAGGACATGAATGTACAGTATTGATTACATAGACTTCTCTTCCGCATTACTCTGTACTGTGCCCTTGGAATGGGATCTATCTTAAACATCCAGACACCTTTATGCTAGGATTGCATAATTAAAATTTATATACTAAAATATTGAATAAATAATACATATAAACAAATAAAAGTCAAACTTTATGTGTTAAATCTACTACTATTCTCATGGACACATGCATATTCGTTGGTGTTCATTATAATAAAAGGCAATACAGACAGAGGACTTTACACACAGTATGGGTGGGTATTGAGACTGATTTGTGCCATAACGTTATGGCGTGTTTGTGGGTTTGAAGAACGACATATATACCAGCAGTAGCGACAAAAAGGCGACAATGCGACGATTATGACATTTGTCGACATTTATGTTTTCTGGCGTGGTCTCGTGCTGGCGACTTTCAAACACACAAACACACAATAGCGATATGGCAGAAATCAACTACAATAATTGAGCGTTTCATACGCCGATTCATAAATAGAACCAACCGAAACCAGCAACATTCACAGTTGTTTATGCGAAAGGCAATTAACTCGCCATGAAACGAATGTCGCCGCGAGTGAAGTTGTCTCTCTTTCTTAGACTCACATGTACAAAATCGACATGTCCGTGAGCGTAAGTAAAGAAATAATTAATGAAACTACACAGTAAAACCATGATACACCAGGATGTACAAAGTGTACATTTAATTGATGTTTGCACTGTTACAGTCATACATATCATATAACCGCCATTATTCGAGCGTAAAAGTTAATTTATTTCAACGCTTTACTTCCCTAGTCGTCGAACATTGTACATTGTACAGTTTGTGAGCGCATAATGGATCATTCATTTACAAAAGCCGTCGTTCATCTGCACACTTGAACGTTTAACTTACCACAAGCATATTGTGCTGGTATTGAGTACCTAATAATTAAACTTTATAAACAATGATTAACCCTAGCTAAGCCAAATTTACGAGTGTTAGTTTCTCATTCACGTGCAGTGAGTTTCGTACTTCGTTAACGAATATTAATAAGTATGCATGCATGTACGCCAGGCACAATAAACCTTTTAAAATTATTCTTATGTATTAACTAGTCGCCTCGAGGAAAAGTATATCATGATTGTTTGCATGTTGTCGCTCATAATAACTCGATAAATACAACAAATAGCGGGAACACCATTTTGTTCAATGAGGAGGAAATGCCAAATTGTCCAATTTTCTCAAACAAACTGTCCATTTTTACCATTATAAAAAGCCTTGTCGCCTTACATAATCTACTGGTCTGATAAAAACCAACTGTTGTTAAGAATGTCGATACTGTCGTTGCTGATACTGATGATAAAGACCATGCTGCTTTTGTTTTAGTTATTGCTACTGCTGCTGCTTTTACTGCTGATGACGGTACTGATACTACCAGTGTGCACCTTAAATGCTTTAAGTTTAAAGATATAATGAGTGTTATTATTGCTTGGCGCACAACAGAGCAATGAAATTATCCCCACATGATGTTGTTCACAAAAACATTTTCTGGGACGCTTGCCCGTAACTTGTGACTTATGTAAAGCCCATTGTGTGTACATTAGATTCATTCTGTCATTCATGATTTAAGAGTAACGTGTGAACGTTCTATTAATAACTATGAGTAAAGTGTTCACATGACCCTTCAACAATGTAGGTTACAAACTAGTGGATTTTATATTTCATCGCCTGAAAGGGAGACTGTACGATTTTGTCAAATATTTATGAATTTACATAAAATGTGTAAAAAACTTGTTATACATATATTTTAATATAAATAAAAATAAATGTTAAGAAGAACATGTGTCGAAAAATGCGAAATAAGCCTTAATTTCAATTCTGAAATCGAAAAAGGCTTCCAGCACAATTCGCCAGCATATATATCATGCATGTACAATGTGAATCTAAATTTAGTTTTAGTGCAGATTCGTTAATACGACACGAAGACACAATTTGATTTCCTAGCAAATACGAGTTAAAGTGTCGGCATCGGCTTTAACCAGGGCTAACTTGTCTTTGCTGCATTTTATGAAATTTGGCTTCAATGTATAATTTTTGTCTATTTTGTGTTATTGTAACATATTTTTATCAATATATTACAATTTAACACATATGAAAATCTAACAGTCTCCCTTTAAGAATGTTGAAACTATCGTTGCTGATAATAATGATAAAGACCATGCTGTTATTGTTTTAGTTATTAGCTACTTCTGCTGCTTTAACTGCTGATGGCGGTACTGCTACTACCAGTGAGCAACTTAAATGTTTAAAGTTTAAATATATAAAACTGTTATTATTGCTTGGCGCACAACAGAGCAATGAAATTATCCCCACATGATGTTGTTCACAAAAACATTTGCTGGGACGCTTGCCCGTAACTTGTGACTTATGTAAAGCCCATAGTGTGTACATTAGATTCATTCCGTCATTCATGATTTAAGAGTAACGTGTGACTGTTCTATTAATAACTATGAGTTAAGTGTTCACATGACCCTTCAACAATGTAGTTTACAAACTAGTGGATTACATATTTCATCGCCTTAATATAGCAATTGGCTTATCTGGCTCTTTAACTTATTTCAGATAGGCCCTTTACAAACATAGGCCTCAATTGTATCTACAGCATATTTAAAATGTATTCTGATATACATATTTCTTTTTTGCTCATTTAACTATACTTCATTATGATTCATAATGAAAGACCAGATTTATCTTCGTTCATCTTAATAGTGCAGCGCAACCAGTAAGTGACGACTAAGCATTCAAATTATTTGCAATCGTGTTATCATAATATAATAGGCGATAATTCAAAACGTAAAGACGTCATTGAACGGAATAATTAATGCTAATACTTTAATTATTATGACTTTTGTCAAGTAACATCCTAAGGCGTAGATTTTGTTTAAATAATCTGTCAAACATGTTTTACGCTTTTATGCATTTCCCTTAGCACTTTGAGAACAACAAAACATGTCCATTTGATATAAAACGTATATATGTGGTATATATTATGATTATGTGTGTGTTGAAGATCATGATTTTGATCATGGGGACTATGATGCTGCTGATGTTGCAGTTGATGATGATGATAACGATGATGATGATAATGAGGATGATGATGATGATTATTATAGTGAAGATGAAGAAGAAGAAAAAGAAGAATAAGAACATGATAATAATGGTGATGCTGCTGCTGAAAATGATGATGCTGCTGAAAGTGATCATCATCATCATCATCATCATCGTCATCATCATCATCATCATCATCATCACCATCATCATCATCATCATCAT
>VMBQ01008323.1:18887-32274 GCA_007657795.1 Dreissena rostriformis
TTTTTTTTTGGGAGAACATAATTGTTTAAAATAAATTTCCACAATGTTACATATTAAAATATTTAATTGATAGTGAGATCAATAAGTTGTGATCGAGTCGTCATTGAAATTTTGACATAATAGCTCAGACGGTAGCGATACCTCATTTTTAACCCATTGTAAACAAGGGTACGGCAATCTTTCTTTCCAACGTTTAACTTTGTCATTGTGACATGGTTTATTCATGTCTCGGGCATCTGTTCTTGTGGGGAAAGCGATCCAATGCTTAACAATTTAGTCGTATAGAATCCAATGAGATATCGTGTGCACAGACCGCCGCAATCCAACTGAATACTTTTGAAAATGTCGTTTTGCACTATCCAATCAATAAATCTAAGAACTCTGACTGGATCTCGGCGACTTCAAAAGATTGTAAAAAATAAACGAGTAAAATGCAACCAAATGGCGTCTTTTAAAACAAAATCAAGGGGAGACCCCCATACCACCCTTGTGAGAAGGGGAATACCCCTTCCCACACCCTCCCCCGTCTCGGCACTTCGCAACTCGCCAATTGCGTACAAATCATTTTCATCTAGCTACGCCCATGAACTTAATATATTTCATTGCCTCACGATAACCTTTATGTTATGTTTATTCGTTTACTAAAACACAATTATTTCAGATTTGTATAAAATGGTAACCTAATTTTGACACACACCGTATAATTAATTTTTAAAACTATAATTTCCATGTTTTTTTATATCAGTTCAATCCGTTATAAGTTGCCATTCATTCAATGTTTTATGAAAAATACAAATCAATAAATAAACGCGTGCTTAGCCGTTTTTAAATATTGATCATATCCGTCAAAGCTTTTTAATTATGCATTTTATGTAATGCATTGAGGAATCTTTTTCAGATTAATTTCGATGATCTGGTAGGTTTACAATGTGACGGGGAGTTCAGAACAAGAATGGTCTCTTCTGATACTTGTACTGAATAAGTTTCATCGTGCCCCATAAGGTTGCAGTTATGTTGTTCAGATAAATATTAATACAATGAGTAATTTAATTGTTATTAATTGAATTGCTTATCTCTTGTATGCATGTTTTCAGTTAAATTGCAATTTTACGGTGCTCGTTTTTATCATAACAATTGTGTTTTGTGATTTTGTGTATGTAAAGTTTATAAGTAGTGTGCTCTATACTGGGGGACATATTGTTTTTGCCCTGTCGGTTGGTTTGTTTGTTTGTTGGTTTGCACAAACTTTGACATTTGCCATAACTTTTGCAATATTGAAGATAGCAACTTGATATTTGGCATGCATGTGTATAGAGCTGCACATTTTGAGTGTTTAAAGGTAAAGGTCATCCTTCAAGGTCAAAGGTCAAATATTTGGGTCAAAATCGCTAAAAAGGGGACATAGTGTTTCACGAACACAGCACTTATTAATTATGCATTTAATGTAATGTATTCTGGAATCTTTTTTGGATAATTTCGATGATCTGGTATGTGTACTATGTGCTCTGAACATGAAGGGGACCATCTGATACTTGTATTTTACCATAAGGCTGATATCAGATTGTTCTGATGAATATTGAGCCCATGAGAAATTTAATTGAAATAATATTGAATCGCTTATCTCTTGTATTGATGCTTTCACTTTAAACGCAATATTTTGGCATGTGTGGTTATCAACACAAGTGTGCTTTGTGATTATTTAACAGGTACACAAGGTTGAATCCTTACTTCTGTGAAGCATTTATTACGCAGATAAGTACTTATTATTATACTAGGCCTTCAATCAACTAACAGAAATAAATAAATCATAAATAACAACAATCTCGGCACTACACAAAGAAACTAGAATTAGTTAATAACTATTAATACAATATTTACAACTGTTAAGATTTATATAAAGGCATTGCTTAAGAAATACCTTTCCCCTCCACAGGGTGTTTCACTTAATGTATCAATACACCATGAATATGTTAGAATTATCTATCATATTTTCTAACAGCTGCTTTGCACCTTAACGTCCATTGACCAACGCTAATATGGGTCACAACGTCCATTGACCATCGCTAATATGGGTCACAACGTCCATTGATTATCGCTTATATGGGTCACTACGTCCATCGACCACCGCTTATATGGGTCACTTCGTCCATTGACCACCGCTAATATGGGTCACTACGTCCATTGACCACCGCTAACATATATTATCGGTGGTCAATGGACGTTGTGACCCATATTAGCGGTGGTAATGACTGTTAAGGTGCAGACCAGCTGTCACTGCGTCTATTGACCACCGCTAATACCTGTCACTTCGTCCATTGACCACCGCAAATATGGGTCATTACGTCCATTGACCACCGCTAATATGGGTCACTTTGTTCATTTACCACCGCTAATATGGGTCACTTCGTCCATTGACCATCGCGTATATGGGTCACTATGTCCATTGACCACCGCTAATATGGGCCACTACGTCCATTGACCACAGCTTACATATATTAGCGGTGGTCAATGGACGTTGTGACCAATATTAGCGGTGGTCAATGGACGTTAAGGTGCAGAGCAGCTGTCACTACGTCCATTGACCACCGCTTATATATGTCACTACGTCCATTGACCACCACTAATATGGGTCACTACGTCCATTGACCACCGCTAATATGGGTGACTACGTCCATTGACCACCGCTTATATGGGTCACTTAGTCCATTGACCACCGCTCATATGGGTCGTTAAGTCCATCGGCCACCGCTAATATGGGTAACTACGTCCATTGACCACCGCTAATATGGGTCACTACGTCCATTGACCACCGCTAATATGGATCATTTCGTCCATTGACCACCGCTAATATGGGTCACTACGTCCATAGATCACCGCTTATATGGGTCACTACGTCCATTGACCACCGCTAATATGGATCACTACGTCCATTGACCACCGCTAATATGGGTCGCTACGTCCTTTGACCACCGCTAATATGGGTCACTACGTCCATTGACCACCGCTTATATGGGTCACTACGTCCATTAACCACCGCTAATATGGGTCATTACGTCCTTTGACCACCGCTTATATGGGTCACTACGTCCATTGATCACCGCTAATATGGGTCACTGAAGTGTGACCTGTACACCGGTATATATAAGCGTGATTGGGGGGGGGTAAATTTCAAAGGAAAACAATAGAACTTTAATGAACATGATTCAATTGGGAGGCGGAAAACTACAACGGGCGAGGCATGGTATAGGAGTGATAACCCAAAAAAAGGGTTAGGGTAAGGGTTAGGGTTAGGGGTCGGGTTAGGGTTAGGGTTGGGTTTAGGCTAACCCAATCCCTAACCCGACCCCTAACACTAACCCTAACCCTTACCCTCTAACCCCCCCTTGCGCAATACCATACCATGCCTCGCCCGATGTAGTTTACCGCCTCCCGATTCAATTATTGATTTAATTATCATCGTAATTTTGACAGACAAACAAAACTTAAAATACTGCCTTGAAACAGATACGTGTTTAAAAAACAATTCCGTTCAAGTCAACTATTGATACACATCTGCGTAACTTTCGATATAAGCTCTTATCTCGAAAAGTACCAACAAATACAGTTTTAACAAAAATTCGGATTTGAAGCGTGTAACTTGAATGGGTTGTGCCGATGAAATATTGAAACACATCACAATGCAATACTTTTTTAAAGTCATTAATATTGAAATAACATTTAAAAAGTGCATTTTTGGCATGATCGATAAAAAATATACAGCGATGTTTTGAATTTTATAATAATTTTAATGAAAACATTAATATTTAACAGGTAAAGCACAGACAGAAAATTAAATGAACAAGAGGATGACATATGCCCCCTTTTTCCACATTTTTCTAAACCTAAACGCAAAGGGTTTTCACATATTTATCGAAACCTAAACGCAAAGTGGGACGGAATTTCAGACGGACAGACGGACAGTGCAATCACTATATGTCAGGCCTTTTTTTTGTCTATTTGGGGAAAAAGTACCTAGCAAAATGGGGATTTTTCGAGTCGCGAAATCTTTCAAATTGGGAAGAATTTTCATCGACAAAAGCATTATTTGGGCAGGGGGGTTTCCTGCCATTTTGGATAAAAATCATATAAATTATGGTTATATATTTTNAAAAAATATGCATATTTGGCATGGGGAATGGGTCCGACTATCGGACCCGTGAGATAGGCAGAAAAAGGCCTGTATGTCCACCTTCGGGGGCATAAAAAGGATCACTTCATATAATATTTTTGAATCAATAGGTTCTTCTTTTTAAATATGTGTTATCTTTTATAAGGGTGCCCATGTTCTCAATGTTCTCTTATGTTTTACAGAAACGTGGAACCCATTTACGAATTAAAAGTTTTTTTAATACACTGAAAACGTTTAAAAATATTATGTTATTTTTCATGCACCGTTAAACACACATATACTTCACAGTGAGCTTGTCATACATATATAATATAACTCATGTTGTATTTAGACACATACATTTCTTGTATCAATACTAATGTCAAATATGGTAAAATTAATTATTTAACGTTAAAATGTGTATTCTTGCTCTTATGGAACGCAAACAATGTGGATGTTTGTTGTTTCTATTTTTTTCTAACAAGTGCAATAGCATCAGTATTGCTTGTTGGTCGGCCTGTATTTTGTGCAAGCTGTAGAGTTAATGCCGTTATTATTCAATTGTATCTTATTGTTTAATCTTTACCTTTCAGATGTCGACTATCATACAAATGGTGAATTTAATTGGATTGCGAGTTTTAAGTCTATCGAAAAAATACCTTAGACGCTATTAACTGTCAATAATGGCGTAATATGATACAAGCGTTATATTCAATTTCTTTGACTTAAAACAAAACCAGAACAGCAACTGATGCATTGAAGTATTATTTTGTAGTAAACATGCTAATCAAATGCAGCCTTTGCTTTAAACGATTCCCGCTAACTCCACATACACTGTATGGAAAACACTATATGACCGGTAAACATGGCCTTATTTCCACGTTCAAGTCTCCAAATAGCTTTTACATGAGTACGCTCTCCGACAGAATAAGCATATAGTCGCAGCTTTGTCCGTCGATCCGAGAGCTAATTTTGATGGAATTGATATTCGAGGGCCGGGATTCTTTTTGCCGAAACTCGTCTTCGTCCAACTCGATGTCCGCCCGTCCTTTCGTCTTTCCGTCCGTCCGGTCCTTCTTCCCCGCTTGAGATCTCAGACGCGTATGGTCCGAAATTGATAAACCTTAATATGCAGCATCCTAATACTTGTCTTTGGATTACTTTGTCTTGCGATGATTCAATCCATACATATCAGCGTTCATATGAAAAACGAAAGAGACAAACTGACTTAAATATTCACCGTTTGTATTAAAACATGCATATTACATATTAATAAAGAAAATGTATTTAACACAAAACGCCTGCAACTTAATGCACACGTTATGTTTTAAAGATGCAAGGTTTTCAGTTTGTACAGTTTTGAGTATATTAAATTGCATTTTTGAATTTCTTTATTTCAATTTCAGTCTTCTCCCCTGCACAAATATTTTCTCAGTAATCACCGCAGCTTAAGACATACATATATATCACACAACTAATCAAGATAAATTCTTACACCTGAGTACAAATGAAACCACTTCTATAAGTAAATTAGGCACACAATCAAGCCGACTTTTATTGAAACCCAAGGTACAATAACCACACAATGATAATAGGCTTATAATAGGTTTATTCATTCGCATAATCAGCAATACATTCTTTTGTAAAAATACAATCATATTGTTAATTCATAAACGCAGTGAGATGAAGTTAGGCTTTACTAAGAATGATTCTATGCAATTCAGATTATTATACTACAAGTATAGAAAAATAGTTCAAAGCATGCAAATACTGTCTAAAGATGACTTAAATATAAGAAAAAGAAGTGTATGTCATGTGAAGATAAATTTGAAACAACAAGTAATCAAAGAAAAACGGATTATATCTTCTCGTTCCAAATTGTTATTCTGTGTTTTTCCTTATCTAATCAATGCAAGTAGGTTGCAAAAGTAAATTATCCTTTTGAGCGCTGGAACCGGATTTTGAAGGCCTTTGCAAACAGTTTGGATCCAGATGAGACGCCACAGAACGTGGCGTCTCATCAGGATCCAAACTGTTTGCTATTCTGATAGTATTCTTTGAAAAAAAATCGAAGAAAATGTTAATTTTAGAAATTTAGCAGACAACATTTTAGCAGACGACAAATTACCCAGCATGCAAAGGGTTATAAATACATGTGGTATAATAGTAAAGCTTACTATGAGACTGTAAACATTCAAACCATGTTTGAATATAAACATCACGGGCTCTGTGTTTCGTGATACTGATACAGCCATAAAATTTCTCAAACCCAGTATAGTTTTAAGAGCATAAGGCAAGCAACATTTGCTCTCAATATTTACGCAAGAATCATCTGTGGTTAATGAATTAAATATTCGTCGAAACAAAGTTTTATGTGATCTCATTAATCACGCACATTAGGTGGGGCACGATCTTTACAAACGAATGACAATGGGCAGTTTCCAAGTTCACATAGTATAGCAGCATTTGATGTGTGTTGATGGACCCAATATAATTGCACTACATAGTTATGTAGTGAAATTTATTAACCTCGGGCATATCGTTAATTCCCCAGACTTTGCAGTATATGCTTTCAGAGCCTGCCCATTCAGTGCCTGAACTGAACGTTTAAGAGAACAGTTATAGAAATATTCCCATTTGTGAACATTTTTATAATTATTCTTATGAACATTTTACACCTTGGTTTTCCCTACATTTATTTTTAGACCCATTTTTAAAAATAAATATTCATTAATAATGGCGTTTTTATGCATTATCATATATTGTATTGGCATTCAGCCACTTGTCTTAAAAATAAGACTAGCGGACGTTTAAATATGTATTAATACATTATCTGTACAAACACGAATTATATATTATGTACATACATATGCATACAACTATATAACAAACATTTCATTAAAATACATTTCTTTTAAATAACTGTTAAAACATGAACCTATTTGTGAACAAATTGAAATCGTACGATTGTCAAAATAGCTATTTGTCAAACATTCTATACTAAAATAATTGCTTATTTACATTTGGAAGATGCGAAATAATTATTCACGAATCGAAATAATACTGTTAATAGAGTTCATGAAAATCAGTGTAAATGGACTGACGTAGTCATGGTTTTAAAGTTTTTAACCAGAATTATTAATAATAAAAATACAGCACACCAATTTGTTTCAAATCGTTATGGCTCAGGATTAATGAATTAATGAATTAACGCGTGATCGGAAGATTTGGCGTCCAAAGCAGGCCGATGCAACATTTCTCTTAACATTTATTTTTCTATGTTATAATAATGAATTCCGATGACTTAATTTATAAACAAATATGTGAATAAATCTCCTTAATTCTTGTTTTCAGAGAATATACATACTCACAAAACATCTTATAACCCTGTATCAGCAAAATATGCTTACATTCGACTTAACAAGCGCGGTAAATGTTTTATTTAAGCCAATGATACCGCGCTTATAAGAGCCTCACACCAAACAGTTTTCTAACTTTCTCAACATTGCCATCAATTTCCTCCGCCAGTCGAGCCATGATGGGTACTCTTATCTCCTGAAATCTTCACAGATGGTTTTGTTTTTTCCAGAATACAATTTATCATTCCAGCCAGGCCTTCACTTCCTTTGTAAGCTGATTCCAACCATACTAGGCCGAAAGTGATGAACGAGAATCGCATCGTCCGTTATTAGGCGCAACCTGTAAGAAACCACAGGTTATGAGGCGCAAACTGTAAGAAACCACAGGTTATTAGGCGCAAACAGAAAAAAAACACAGGTAATATGGCGCAGACTGTAAGAAACCACAGGTGATTAGGCGCAAACTGTAAGACACCACAGGTTATTAGGCGCAGACTGTAAGAAACCACATTTTATTAGGCACAAACTTTAAGAAAACACAGGTTATTAGGCGCAAATTTTAAGAAACCACAGGTTATTAGGCGCAAACTCTTAGAAACCACAGGTTATTAGGCGCAAACTGCAAGCAACCACAGTTTTTTAGGTGCAAACTGTTAGAAACCACAGGTTATTAGGCGCAAACGGTAAGAAATCACAGATTATTAGGCGCAAACTGTAAGAAGCCACATGTTATTAGGCGCAATATGCAAGATGTATAAACACAGTTTAATATGCGCAATCTGTATGAAATACAGGTTAATATGCTCACACGCTTTTTAAAAGTCTTTCTTGACCTTCAGAAGTAGTTCGCGATGTTTTTGTTGTTAATTTGTATAGTATTAAATGTATTTGCATTAATATTCAACCATATTTTTTATATGTAATGATATTTTTATGAATGTTCGTATATATGAACATTACGAGTAAGCAAATTGAAATTATATCGTATCGGAAAGTTTGCGCAGTAAGTGCTGATTATTATCCCTTATTAACCAAATTCGAATTAATAAATGAATACTTTAGTTTAATAAAGACTGGATAGATTCGGGACGGGAACACAAGTTTGAAATAGCGATTAATTCGAAACAACAGTGATAAAAATAGTATATGTAATAATAAATTATTACGCAAAATCCACAAAATACTAGATATAATTTAAAATACCGAAACATAATACCCCTGGAACGTGGCCAGCTTTGACCAACTACTCGAGTGTCAGACACTTTGTAGAGGACCACTGACCAGTCTTATATACCAAATAGTGCACTGCGGTTTCAGAGATAGAATACTTTTCATGCAAGTCAGCATATATAGCAAGTACATATCTAATATTTTACACATTGTTCGATGTCAATGATTACATTCAGTAATGTTTAAATAAGTATGGACACATCAATCAAATTAAAAACACAATGTAACAGCTAAACAAACAGCACGGTAATTTCTTAAAACGCGTCGTGCGAAAATGTGTTAAATGGCATATGTGGCAAGAGTAGCACCAGACCAGCTGCGCATGCGCAATCGCGTAGTCTAGTCAAGAGCTACACTTTTCGCTATAAATTTCAGCAAGGTTACGTAGTCACATTAGCGGACATTATGAATTATCATCATAGTATACGGATACAGAGGCATATCTGGAGCTACTCTGGTCGGAGATATCCTAAGGCCCATTTTCGCACGACACGGCTCATTTTACCCTTTGAAGCCAGGCAAAGTATCAAATGCATGATCCTCCGAAGTCCCTTGTTTTGCTCTGCGTGGTATGAGGATGTAACGCGGTGCATCTACAACCGGAAGTGAACCGTAAATGTTGGAGGCTATCCAACGGCTCGCGTTTGGATGGGTTTGTGTCCAGGTGTTCAGATGTATGGCGGTTTTACACCGGATTCCTGCGCAAGCTGGATCATTTCTAAACTCTCCATCCTACAAAAATATAATTAAAACTATGTATCATTTGATTTATAAAATTAAAAAAAATACATAATTTAAAAAGTGTACATGGCATATAAGCCGAATATTGCGTTTCGAATGTGCATGTTAAAACCCTACTGGAGTGTGTGTATATCAACGCTTATGGGGTCCTTCCGCGCCTGAGGCTGCATTAGTTTAAACCTATTAATTTGAGCTCGAAAGTTTGAGGCTTATTTGAGGCTTATTTGAGGCTTATTTGAGGCTTATTTGAGGCTTATTTGAGGCTTTTTCGAGGCTTATTTGAGGCTTATTTGAGGCTTATTTGAGGCTTATTTGAGGCTTATTTCCTGGGATCAGTGTCTTTTGGGGGAGATCTTAAGAACGCTCCCGCTGTGGGGATCGAACCTGTTACCTCCCGATCGCTAAGCGGACACCATATTTACTACGCCACGGCGACCTTATAATTCTGGCTGCATTGTGTGAGGACCTGGAGTATGCCCAAGCACTTTCTACTTTATTTGCTTACTCGACTCGCAAACATTGGAACAAACTTTGAATTATAACTGCCTTTTCCAGTTATTTAGTTTTTGCACAAATATTTTCTATTTTGGTGTTCTCTTGTGCTGTGTGCGCGTGTGTGTGTGTGGGGGGGGAGCGGAATTCCCTGAGGAAACCCCACCGGTCCGGTATAGTGTCTATAGACCAAACTCTCATGCGCCGCGAACGCTGATCGAACCCGGTTTGCATAGGTGAAAAGCGCGATTACTATACGTTAACCGGACAGCAAAACTCCTATTGAAACTCATAAAGATTGCTTGAATTGCTCGACGGTATCAACAAACACATCTGTATTGACTAGCTAATGCCACTTTCCTTTGAAAATAAATTCATTTTTAATAGTGTTTGTCATTCAGTGTTTTGCCACAGTATACTGTATTTATTACAACTACTTCAATAAAATAAGTAGTACAATAAAATTTGGCGAAATAGATATATAGTAACTTTCGCAAAATAAATTCTGCTGGTGACGTATTTAAAAAATGTACTCATAAAACTAGGCATCCGATACCACTTGCAATGAGTCTCGTGAAGCAGCACTTTGATATACAATAATTGTTCAATATATTTGTCATGGAATACTTGAATAGTCAAAACGCACAAAACTTGGCATCCACGATCCCTTAAGTTGCGGAACATTTGAAACTCGTCATTGTCAAGCACTGTTGCGTACTTGTAGAAACTGGCCCTAGCTTGGTTGTAAGTTAGCTGCACCTGCATATCGTTCCACTTCTGGTTGTCCTCTGTCATGAAATGTCTCTGATTTGGACCGGAGACTGAAAATGGTTTCAATAAGGATCGATCGTTTCGTAATGTTATCTTACGTATACAAGAATAAACATGTGAAACTCAAGCTGCGCCATAGACCTTGTGTTATAGAGAAGGGATGACCATTAAATATATTTGCCTTATCACTGGCGTATATATACATGCGTAGTATCATTTAATTTAACTCATATGAGGGAATTTTTGTAAACAAAACACAGTCCGTTATATAAGGTTAATAAAAAAATCGCAAGCAAAGCACAATAAATTGACGCGATATTGATGAAAAGAAACACGTACTTCTTTCTGGATAGTCGATTTCCATGACCTTGACAACTCCTTGGTTCTGGTAGTTATTGAGGACGGCCACGGTGGTGTTGTCAAGGTTATTTGAAAATCGTGGCCAAGTCGTCGCTAAGGTAACGTATGGCTTCTATCCACTCGATGAGTCGGGATGTGTCTAAGGTAGAACCTTCACATTCAGAAGTACAGCCATGCCATCGATCTTTAAAAGACACGAAACACGCATAATGAATGAATCGCTCTGTGAAAACGGACCTTAGTGCATGTGTGTAAAGTGTCGTCTAAGATAAGCCTGTGCAGTTCACCTGAACTTGAATTTTGCAAAGAAGAAACTTTCAAAAAACGAAATTTATCATAAAAGCGGAAATTGTCGTCCCATATAAGCCTGTAAAGTCCGCACAGGCTAATCTGGGGCGACGCTTTACGCACGTGCATTCAGTAACGTTTCTCAGAGAGAGACTCATCTATATTCTAGTATAATTAAAAATGTTTATTAAGTCAAACTTTTGAAACATTTTGAATACTGTAAAACAGAGTATGATAATGAAATATACATCATATTGAAATACATTTATCATAAATGGTTAATATAAATGCATCAACGCATTTAACAGAAATTATACTATTTGAATTCCGATTAAAACAAAAAAAACATATTCGCTCAACAAGGAAATACTGCAATAACATGTGTTGAACTCAGGACGTAGGATTCCTATGCAAGTATGAACACAGATGTAACTATGAGTTGCGTGACATTAATTGAGAAAACCATAGCGCAAAGTTATTTATTTTTTAAAATAATAATATTAAAATATAAAAACTACCAGAAGCAAAACATCTCATCAATTTACATATTGCCGGAACAAGTTCTACAATCCACAAACTCACTCGACAAACACAACTCGCCTGCTACAGGTTATTGCCAAGCATATCATATGAAGATTAAGCCTGTTTAGCCTGTATATCCCCACACTTTGCACAGATGTTTACACACATCATTACGTAAAAAAAAAACTTGTTATATTTTATCAACGCGACAGGTAAGTTAACAGTGATAAAAGTAAGTGTAATACCTTGTTATATTCTATCAACTCGACAGGNCAGATTATGACATAACATATGACATCTTTTTTAACAAATTATCAGACATGGCAAATATAATTGCATTTACGCATCAAACATAAATGATTGTTTTATACTATTGGAATTTCGACGAAAACAAAAGAAAACGGATTTTCGCCCAATTACAAAATAGTGCAAAAACATGTGTCGTAGAAAAGATTTCGCAAAAGCGATATCACGACTAGGGATTATTATGAATTATATAAAAAAAAATGTACACATTGTGAGAAATTTATTGATAAAACAATATACCAAATTAAACTTTGTTATTTTAATAATTGTAAAATAAAGTAATTATATTATGAAACTTAAGGTACGCCGGCATCATAGAAATCTTATCAATCGACAAATTGCCGAACAGTTCCACAAACCCCAAAATCACGCGATAGACAAAAACCGCGTCCTACCGGTTATTGCAAATAACATCAGTTGGGGCTAAGTCGGTTTTTGCCTGCCCATCCCACAACCAACACACTGTGACATAAAATTAAGTGTAATACCTTGAAATGTTATATTCTATCAACTCGACAGGTAAGTAAACGGTGATAACATTAAGTGTACTACCGTGTTATATTCTATCAACTCGACAGGTAAGTAAACGGTGATAACATCAAGTGTACTTCCTTGTTATATTCTATCAACTCGACAGGTAAGTAAACAGTGATAACATTAAGTGTACTACCTTGTTATATTCTATCAACTCGACAGGTAAGTAAACAGTGATAACATTAAGTGTAATACCTTGTTATATTCTATTAACTCGACAGGTAAGTAAACGTTGATAACATTAAGTGTAATACCTTGTTATATTCTATCAACTCGACAGGTAAGTAAACAGTGACAACATTAAGTGTACTACCTTGTTATATTCTATCAACTCGACAGGTAAGTAAACAGTGATGACATTAAGTGTAATACCTTGTTATATCCTATCAACCCGACATGTAAGTAAACAGTGACAACATTAAGTTTAATACCTTGTTATATTCTATCAACCCGACAGGTAAGTAAACGGTGATAACATTAAGTGTACTACCTTGGTATATTCTATCAACTCGACAGGTAAGTAAACCGTGATAGCATCAAGTGTAATACCTTGTTATATTCTATCAACTCGACAGGTAAGTAAACAGTGATAACAGCAAGTGTCATACCTTGTTATATTCTATCAACTCGACAGGTA
>VMBQ01008324.1:0-38532 GCA_007657795.1 Dreissena rostriformis
TACTACTACTACTACTACTACTACTACTGCTGCTTCTACTACTTCTACTACTGCTACTACAACTACTGTTACGACAACGACTACGACGACTACTTCTACTACTACTACTACAATAACTACAATACAACTACTACTACTACCACTACTACTACAACTACTACTACTTCTACTACTACAACTACTAGTAGTAGTACAACTACAACTTCTACTACTACTACTCAATGTATCTATCTATCAATGTATCTATGTAATTGTCTATCTGTGTATCTATTTATCTTTTTATCTATATATGTATCAATTTATCTTTTTATCGTTTTTTCTTTTTTCATCTATGTATCTTTTATCTATGTATTTATTTATCTTTGTATCTATGTATATATTTATCTATGTATCTATGTATTTATGTATCTATTTATCTGTGTATCTATGTATCTATTTATCTTTTTTTATCTATGTATCTATGTTTCTATTTATCTATTCATCTATTCATCCATTTATTTTTGTATCTATTTATCTATATAATTTTAGTTCAAACATGAAGATGAATCCAGAGAAACGAGTTTTATTTTGAGCCTCATCGGGTATGGTCCCGATCTTAGAAATAAAAGAATAGATTATTTTAAGGCGTTTGATAAAGGGTGGACTGCACGGGACAATTGTGAGATTATGCAAATGACTGTGGGGAGCAAGTCGGAGGGACTCACCTCCTGCTTGGAGAACGACATAGACATTTTATATGTTCGCGCAAATGTCGTGTGTCTGGAAGACAGCATTTACAAAAGCTCCATACCAGTCGACATTACAATATTCAAGATGGACACGCGTAATTGCTATGCCGGATACTGCAGATTGATTGCAAAGAGACTATCATCGGTTTGCAGTTTGGTTTATATATGCAGTTTGTGTGTTGATGAAAACGGAGATTTTCTATTGAGCAGTGAAATGTTCATTGATTCCTACAAGTCTCTGAATCAAACAACAAGACGAGCTGGACCCTCATTGCCGTTCTCAGCTGGACCTTTTAAATTCGATACGGTTGAAGCAATTCGCTGTGTGTGCCCCAGCATAATTCAGAAATGGGCTCAACGATCTCGCCAATGGCCACCTGCAAATATCGTTCAAAAAGTCGTATCAATGGACGCGTTTGTCGTTCCCGTTGGATTTAAAGGCAGTGAATACAAACATCTTGAATGGCGGATTTGTTTTACTACCGCGGAGACTGAACTAATGAACAATCTTAATGATACGCAGGCAAAAATATTAGTACTGCTCAAAATGATTCTTAAAGATGTACTCAACCCACGCAAAAAAGAGTTGACTTCGTATACGATGAAAAATATTACATTATGGCAAGCGGAGAACAATAACCAGACCTTGTTTCATGAGAGAAGTTTATTGTACTGGCTCTATAAAGGACTTGAAGCACTTAGAACAGCTATATCCAAAAGGGAGCTGCCAAACTACATGATACCTGAAAGAAATCTTATGGCAGCCTGTGGACTTGATGATGAAATGCAGAGTGCATGGGTGGCAACAATCACCGATATGTTACATGAAGGTCCGCGGTTAATTTTGAGATTAAAGAAAATACGACAAGCCATTATCGCATACCCAGAGCCATTACTGTGGTACAGCAGGAGGAAAACTGAGATCGAGATGCTGGAGCTTGAATGCATGAACCGATTACTCCGATTAAGAACTCATAACATGGATATGTTTATGTCAGATGGTATACACCGGGCATTGAGGTTGCGTCAGCTTGAAATACTAAAGAGTGTTATGAAACAGGCGAAAATGAAAGATATTATTAATCGTGATACTGTTCTGAGTCTATTGGAAAGGATATTATCCTGAACACTTAATCGATTTATGAATTACGCACGAATAATTTACACGTGGAATACACGTTCAGAATGTCATTGTTAATACAATGCTATCGATAAAGAATGGATCTTAAATCACACGCGTTACACTGATATTGAAATGAACTTTGTCAAATGACAAAGCCTATACAATACTGTGGTAAACAATAAACTTGTTTTCATTTTCAAGTTTAAAAAGTACCTTTTCACGTTTTGGTAAATTGTCAAAATTCGAAAATAAATGTTTCAGATTCGCAAATTGTCCTTGTAGTTATGATATTTGTGAGGAAACAGTGATACTGAACATTTAACATGCTCCAAAATATCCATTATATGCTTCTTTTGACGATTTAAAAACCTGCAAATTATAAAGCGTTGCAACGCGAAACGATTGAATAATTTGGATAGTTCTGTTTTTATCGTTATATTTTATGACACTAAGAGGATTGCTAATATAAAGTATAAAATACACCACTCACTGCATTAGCACGGACGGCCGAGTGGTTTTAGCGTTAGACTTTAAATCCAGTGGTCAGAGGTTCGAGCCCAGTTGCGGATTACTTCTTTTTCTTTATATAATTGTATTCCTGTTTTTAACTGGAGCTTGTTAGTTCCAATATTTACATGTATTAATTTAAAGCACTTAATGACAAACTTCAATACATGCCATAATCTGTGAAAAGGTCCCTTTAAACAATACTGTATACTGTTTAGCTTTTCATTTACCGGCCCAAGGCGGTGATCTCAGTTTTAATCATTTTATGTTTATAAATGTGTTCTGTTATAAAAGCAGTGGATAAGAACAAGAATGTATTGCCTGATAGTGTTTCTGGAGTTTCATTTATTTCTATAATGCTATTTAAACTTGCCCATGATGATTACACACTATTATTCACACTAAGTAGGTTTTTTTACCCAACTTAAAACATACATTAACAAGGAAAAGAGCACACAACATTTTGTTTTAAATATTGACGCGTATGAACCAATAACAACACAGTATTGCACATTTAAATAAAATGTTTTATAAAGCGTTGAAAGCACATTGAAAAACACTAACTATCAACATATCATTACACCCATGAGCATTTCAGTTCGAATGGCCGAAGCTGTTAAATCTCGTTGGTCTTGTTGTATTCAATAAATAGGTGATTAGATAAGATTTTATTTACAGCATTTCCAGAAGGCCAATGGCCCATGTAGACACATTGTAGTATAAGCAATATAATAACAACAATAATAAACATATATACATAATTATAACAAGCACATGTACTTATGAGTAAGCGAGGTTACAAAACTTTTTAAATAATAATTACATAAGTAGTGCCAATAAATAATTTACAGCAGGAAATACATATTAACCGTACTAATTAAATGTAAAAGGAGCACTCATACTTATCAATGTTGCATTAATTTTAACATACATTTACTCCACAAACAAAACCTATAGAGGCGTTAACAAGAACTCACACAAAAATATGTGATTCAACGTTTAATATAAAATGTGTATTGGGTGAGGGGCACTGCTTACAATTATGCAATTAAGAAAATAAAGGATATGTTTAAATACAACATTTTGTGAATATGACCCGTTTGGGAATGATTGAAGATATTCATTTCAGCGTATATGCTACCTTGTTTTTTATTTCAAATAGAAATGAAAAAAGTACATGCATTCTTAGAACACAGATGCCAATACATATTTATGACGGACGTGTCATTTCGGATGTATAAGATTACACAACTAGTTTTAGTTTTATTTAAGTTTGTCAATGAGTGAATATCTCTGTTTGATTAGAAGCTGCCTTCTTAATTTATCTTAACAGTGTCCGTTTCTGTCGTCAAGTATCGATCCGAAAAGTCGACAAACTCGTCAAGTGCATATGAAGGTAAAATAAGCGTTTTTTGACGTATACTTCGAAATCATGACGATTTGCTTTATAAAAAGTAAAGTGGTCAAGTATTAATTTTCATGCGACAAGACTACATATAGGTTCCATGCTTACCGCGTGCATGGTAACACACGAAGGTTTTTACTTGTGTGCACTGCATACATCTAGTTTAGGTATTTTGCAAGAACATTGGCTATTATTAGGGACTGAGGAATATATGGCTTTTGCTCCTTGTAGGATCATAAAGCATATTTTATGATAGTTAAGTCTTTCTTTTTGTAATTTATTGCAACGGTTTTGAACAATCAGCGCACATTTATTTCTTGAGTTGAATAGAATACTTGGTCGACGGGTGAAATAAGAATAACATAAACAAAAGCAACTTTTATGTACATTTGTAATTCTCGAAATTCAGGGTCGGCACTGTAGTAAAACAATTTAAAAAAAATGTTGGCCTAGAGCTCCCTGTTTGTAAGACAATATCATAGATGACAACATGGTAAATGATTAACGTTTTGACAGTTATATTCAGTTATATCAGCAACTATATCGACTGCGCCTGTTACTAGGAGAAAATAATATTTGCTTTGGTTTTTTTACACAACTTCAACGTCAGATCGGTGGACTAGATTGGTTCACACGATAATGTAATTGACATTCTACCATATTTAAACACCGCAGGAGAGTGAGTCGCTGAAATCGGTGGGATTTATACAAAGGAATTTAAATGATAAACCGTTATCAATATTCACAAATAATCATCGTATTTTTATTATGGAGTGTTAAACAGTCAATCAATACGGATCAATTCGTGTTCTATATTTTCTTGTTTTCAAAAATAATCAAACAAGCGTTCTGCTCTTCAAATCCATTCAAAAATGCGTCTGTGGTTTTCATTTAAATTGGTAAATCGCTATATTTTAAATGGCATTACACTCATTAAGCACCTGTGTTATAAATGTTTCAAATGTTCTCTACTTGATATATTTATTTGAACAAAACGACGATGATAGGCAGAGAAATCGTTACATTAACGGATACATTTTGGTAAAAGTTATATCGCGATATATGTTCAACTTTGACATTTAGCTGTATACACGGTTTAGTGTCAGGACATTCATGTCATAACTTCCACATACTAAGGTGACATAATTATATCACAATAATTATTCTATAGATTCAATCACCGTGCAATAATGTAATACAATTATTTATTGTATAGCAGCAGTTTATGTAAGTGATGTTGTTGACACCAGTCATGGCTTATCCGTGAACTTGATGTCTTTAATAGCATTAACTTGCCAGGTCCTAGTGTCTGTGGTGCGTTTTGGCAAATATGAAGAAGAAATAAACATGTTGCCCTATGCATTAAAATAATTTTAATTTGTTTGATTGATTATATTTTATACATTAATAGCAATTATGTGTTAATTGATTGCATTGCAAAATGTATGACAATACCAAAAACATCGTATTTAAAACCCCAATAATACTAAAAAATCAACGGAAATTTCGTAAAGTAGTTCGTAAAATAAAGTTACCCATTGAAAAAAATCAATGTTCCTTATAGCAATATCCAAAATTTCAAAGCCAGATGTGTTCTGGTAACATAGATGTCTGTAGATATAAAATGCACGTTTTTTATTTTTTTGTGACACAATAAATTCCATTTTAATTTCCCGCAAATATATCTATTCATACGACACACGAACACTAAAATGGTACCATGTTAATGTTCATGCGTCGTGTGAATAGATATCAGCGCGGGAAATTAAAATGGAATTAATTGTGTCACAAAAAATATATGGAACACTGATTTTTTATTATTTAACATTATTTTACAAAATATTGTACGAAATTGTCGTTGATTTTGAGTAGTATGGGTCTTTAATGACAAAATATAATTTATTTGTATAAATTATAAATAGTTGACATAAATAAACATGCACATACAAAACATGACAAGCATTTCAAGCTGATGTGCTCAAATTTAAGAATATGAAATCTAAAGCAATCCTCTCACTTTCAATTTACTACGCGTAATTGTCCGAAAGTGCAGGCAGTTTGCCGTAAAATAGAAAATTGCGGTGAAACAGAATCCATTTCCAAGATCCAAGCACGTCTACTTAAGGGTGCCATGCTCAAATTCTTCTTCAAGCTTTAGTGGAATACCGCGAGAAAAGACAGCCTGTATTGTGCCGTAAACGTATCATCTCGTAAAACATGCGTTTGAAGCAATGCATATTGCTCACAGAACCAGTCTTTGAAGCGAAAGATTCGAATTTCCATTTCTCAAAGGCGGCGTCAATAAACTTGATCCATTATGAGGAAAAGGCCAATGGAATCCGTAAACGGATGGAAAATTATTACCACACCTTTTCGTCTAATCTATCTCTGACAACTATCCATTCCCATCTCTGACTTTATTAAAAGTTTTGATTTTGTGTTTGATTTTTTTGGAAAATGTTTTGGCTACCCACACGGCATATAGAAAGCTACGCCCCGTTTGGACATTCGTACAATTATGATATAAAATTAACAATTAACACAACCACGATGTCCATCACATCAATGTTATAAAAAGTGGCGGTCATTAAAAAAAAAAAATGTTAAACTAAGAATAAGACAATTATCCAAATAAAAAAATAGTCACTTCAATTGTGGAACGTCTACCGACAAACTAAACGAAGTTTTGTTAGTTTATTGAACATCTGAATATATAATGCCTCTTAAGGCAATCCTTGCTACCACATCGTCAGCCTCGCTCTCAATTGGTTTTATCAGCGGAAGCAACTCCTAAAGACCAATAAATCTGTTTTAATCTCCAGTATCCATAACGATTTCGTCAAGGATCTAGTGTATAGTTTGTTGCGTAGTGAGCATACAATGCAATCTTTATAAAAAAAATCACCTTATACTTTACATTCTAGTATTTCTTCTGCTCCAGCAAGTATATCTGATGTCCTGATACATCATATAAACGGCGCGGTCCAAACAACAAAAATACTTAAAAATAGCATTTTTACAAGTGAGAAACACAGCTGTCCTTTTTTGTTATAAACTATAAGCATCACCATTTAGTACATCATTACATATATACATGTATTACAAATTCATTAAACTGCATGGAGATAATATGTTAAAACAGCATTTCTTGTCTCCCTTTATAATAACATATTAATTCATGGAAGTGATCAATATCCTGTAAATTCAGGACTATATAAACAACAACGAACCTATCAAAACATATAAAGGGTGTATGAAGAGTTTTTATCCCATCGATTTAGCTGTGGTGTGACGTTAAAAAAAAGTAACTTGCAACGTTCTTTTCATTCTGGATTTTTCGCACATAATTCTAGTGTACAGCGAATGAAAATTGAAAGTAAACGCTTCACCTTCGTCCAGATAATGTCCGATTTACATTTCGACAGCATCAAGTTGTTCGCTGTGGGCGTCAAAGTAACAGACCATAGCCCCGCTATCCCCTTAAATTTGTTTTATTCGGATGACGATTATGAAATATAATCACAACAACATCACTTCTTTGAATATCTTTTTCTACAATAATTCCTAATCCCGGAGAGATCCTTTGGCCCCAGATATGAACGTTTGACCATAGTAATGTTTGGACTTGCGTACATATGTACTCCAATTCTTTGTTTAAGGCAATCGACCATTTGTCAATACACAAAAATGACTCAAAATATAAAACAAAACAAAAGCTCACTTATGAGACGAAATTATCGTTCGATCCGACTTAAGCGTAATGTAACAAGTGATATGTTCGTGTGACGTTGTATTCATTCTGATTTCTTCCTACATAAGTCTAGTGTACATTTGTTAAGAGTTGAGAGTACACAAAGAGCATCGTCTAGTACCTGCGCAATCTATCGCACAGACGTAGTCTTGTCCGACTTGTCTTGTCTTGTACGGTCCGATCAACATTGCGACGGCATAGAGTTGTTCGCTGTGTGCGTCAGAGTAACAGACCATAGCCCCGCTGTCCCCTGGCTCAGCACATTTTAATTTCGATGTCGGTTACGAATTATAATCTTATTGCCACTTCCTTGAATGTCTTTTTCAACAATGATTCCTAATCCAGGAGAGATCCTTTGGCCCCAGATTTGAACGTTCGCCCATCGCAATGTATCAACGATGTTTCGATATGCGTACATTGGATCTCCATATTCCGTTCTGAATCTTGTATCGCAAAGACTTATTTTGTCGTCTTCAATCTTAACTGGATGTATGTCTAATGTTTCAGAAAAGGCCATACCTTGAATAGGGCCAAGTCTTCTCTGATGTCGACCAACGCAGAGATATTAATTTAAATTTTCCATGGCAACATGTCGAGAAATTAGTGCAACTAAGGGTTCCTTTGATGTTGGGTTGGTGTTTTGTGTTGCCTGATTAGCTTCTGCAGCCTTGACTGCAAAGACGGAATCGACATCCAACTCTGTCTTTGGCTTTGTTTCGCTAGAAACGGTAGTTTCATTTTTTACGAATCTCCCTAATGTTCCACTACACCCCGTATCACTACACGCGATATCACCTGAAAAACAAAATCTTTCGATATTACCGTATTTAAAGACAGCTTCGCATGTGATCACCCCATTCTTTACCATCGTGTCCCGAATTTTGCTTACCGTATCTGGCGCCGCAATTGATGAAGATATGAAGAGCCCCACGTTTCTTTAAACAGCCAGTGATTTCTTTTTCGCATAAACAGGACTTAATAGCCTGAAAGTAAACAATATATTTGAATTTGCTTTTGTTGTATGTGTGTGTGCTGTTACCACAAATTGTGGATCGCCAATAAATATAAACAAGTGAGGACATAAAGGCATTACTATTCAAATGAAGTTTATCAATTCAACTGTTTGCAGTATTTATGATCTAATCTATGTACTTACTTTACATAATAAACAAACTACAAAAAATGCAATAACAAACATAGACAATCTGGTCAAATACGACATTGTTTAATGGTTTTACTTAGCTAAGACAACAGTTAACCCATCGCTTATGCGTTTATTGGATGTTCGACAGTACCCCTGAAACGATTAAGCCTATACAAGTTTGGAAATAAGAATGATTATATTCTTGTTGGGCACAAGATGCGTATCACGCCACAAATTGTCAATTTGCACATGTTTGACGAAAGACGTTTCTTTCCAAACATAAAATAAACACATACCTTATCGATATTCTGCGGATAAGGAAAATTTTCGTCAGGAATGTTGGGCCCTTCATTTTGGGGTATTTTGTTTCTTTGAAATGATGACTTGATTAAGTCACAAATGTCTAGAAAGCTGTCTTTTTCTCCACCTGTCAACATACATTCGCAAAATAGGTCGGCATCACAATTGCAATTACATGACACATTATTTGCTACATTATATGTTTTATAAGTTTAGGTCTCTTTTTAATGTAGTAATGACTGCACTATTTTAAGACACATGTTTATGCTTAAGAATGCTAAAATGAAAATGTATATACCAATAAATGTAAGTTCTTTCAACTGTGAATACATCGCTGACATTATGCCGTATGCACATCGGCTCAGAAGAATATCGGCATCTTTTCTAATCCGTTTGTCTTCCTTTTCACATACATTTTCGCTACAGAAAACGTTTGGCAAAGCTCGCAAATCACAATTGTCAATGTTCTTCACAAATAAAACACCAATCGGGATACGATTGCCGTTAATTTTTAAAGATTCAATTATCGTTTTGTCCAATCGATCATCAGCAATTATCAAGGTAAATTCTTTCGTAGATTTTATTTTGACGACTACTTCTTCTGCGGAAACTAATTGTTCATTATCTAAAGCAACATCGTCAGTATATTTAGACAAACTTTGTCTTGTAAAAATACTTATGGAATTACTTGATAGCGATTGCAAATATTTTTCACTTAGCAAAGCAGGAGCATGTCTGAAATCCTGTGAACACATTGTCATAATTCCATTTATCGTTTCAATTGAGGAGTTCAGTATCGGAAATTGCTTCTTTCCACATTTCATTTGGACGAACTTAGGTTTGGAATTATCTTCTCCTGTGCGTATCGCAGGGCATGACACTGCTCGCGCGTTTCCTGAAACAAGTTTACTTTATTAAATGCGCATCGTATCCGCATATAAACGTAAAGATGAAACATGTATTTGTTAATGCTCGCTTCTGGAGTAATCAAACGGTATATTAACAACTGCTAATGCGTAAAGTGTAGTTTAACATCTTGGTTTGTGCAAACTCGAATTTCAATCAATCATCAACCAGTCATTTCCAAAAACGATGGACTGATCTGAGCTGAAGGCGTAATGACTGAGTGGTTACTGTAATACAAGGAGCTCCTAAGTGGTATGTACTTTTGTATTATACCGCATATGCTTTACGTTTTTATATAAATGTCAAAGCATAAGTACACATTGTTGTCGAAGAAACCAAAGTTGTATCTATGTTTCGTAGGAACACATCTACACAAACAAGTGGGAATTTCCCAACAGTACACAATGTCGTTGTTTTACATTAACCAGGCTTGGATTGTTCACAAGAAACTTATTTACAGGTGTATCACAATCTGCTTTCGTTGATTATCTGTTACCGCTACTTCTGAACTCATTTTTCATAACAAACAAGCCAAAACGTCCGTGTTATGGTTGAAATAAAATACACAAAGTTTGTTTATTGCATGGCATGGAAATTAATGTAATGTTCTGCTCTAAAGTGTTACAAAACACTGTCCCAACCAGTGTACCCCAAGATACTGATGCTTTGTTGTAAAGGATGCATCAAGAATTCGCAATAACTTCGTATTAAACAACTTAATCGGAAAACCTTAACGAAATGCGTAGTAACATTTGAATATAATAATTGTATAAACGTTTGACGAAAATCGAATGCAAAATGCAGGAAGAGTTGCGTTCTTAAGTTATTGTAAAGTTACGTAATAAAAAATCAAAGGGGACGAACTCCGTGAAATAACTCAATCGCTGAACCTTGACAATATGCGCTAAAGCACTTGGAGATAATCATTCTTTGAACGTTTGACCGAAATCGCATGCACAATGTAATAGTTGCGCACAGACAAATGTGACGGGTGGAAGCACGCACGCACACACGGATAGAGTGACGTATACCATTTATTGACCACTACGTCTTTTGTTGGATAAAACATTGAATGTAACGTATGAATCGTAGGATGTTCTGCGATCTTGACTTGTAGATCCTATAAGACGGCAGTGCCCATGTGCTATATGAAGTTACACAAAACTCTCAATTCATCATTATCCACATATCCACATACCGGCTGGTTTCTCCGTTGGTATAGCTGTGCGGCTTTTAATCCTTTTTTGTACTCTTGTGTCGATCAATGCCATCGCGGATAATTATAGACGCGGCCTTTATATTTAGATGTTATCCGATGCCGGTTGAACCATTGAAAGATTCGCATGTAAGTTTGTTAAAAATATAATTAATATTAATATACAGAAAACTAATGGTGGAATTAAGCAGCAGGCTCCAAAAGTAGCAAATTTAAGCGGGCAAAATAGTGTGTTTATGTTTTTTATCAAAATGTTAGCATAAAACATAACATGTTCAAATTATCACCACCCATCTCAAAATCCAAATAAATTTTACTCGTTACATACGCCTCATTTATATTTAATTGTCAATGCTTGTGTATGTGTCCGTGTGTTATTACCGCAATAACCAATTCTTAGCTGGTTATTAAGTACTGCAATGCTAATGCTTAATCTTACTGCGTAAAACAACACTGAGTTATAAATTCCTACTTGAACTTTAGTATGAATTTATGTTCCTTGTTGTGCGGTTGTTTTTATATGTATGTATTGCCTGTTTTGTCAAGGCGTGCAGCAAAAGAGATACTGGCAAAGATAAAACTAAAATGTCAAATTATATATAAAATTAAATTAGAACTCGATAAGAGCATACACGTGAAGTGCATGAACAATCGCCCTAGCATGGTGTATGATATGAACACGGAAGTACACAGACTAATACAAAACATTAACACTGGTGCTTTGTATTGTCTGTTTGTACGGTTTTCTTGTGCGTGTGTATGTATGTGTAAATAAAATGTAAAGTTTTTCAAATCTTCTCTGAAGCGAGATAATTTCTATATTGTGTGCGACATCATTAAGTGGCCCCTTACAAAGCTGATAAAGCTTTTTCAGAAACTAAACGGTTTTCATGTTTTGTATATGGTATGTTACAACGTATGTAAGTGTTGTTACAAAGCATTTTAATATTGAGTCCCAGGTCGTAACCGAAAGGCCACTTTGAACCTTTGCGTTCTGGAGAAATATATTTATAGACTAATAAACTATAATGAGTTTATATGTTATGAACATTATCTTACTTGAAACCAAAACGCCCCCAGGTTTTTTTTTTGAAACTATGTATAGAATTGCTCTAAAGTTAAAATTATTCCCCTGGGTAAAAAATCTTACATCGTCCGATACATCATATGCTTTATTTTATATAATTATTTAAATAATTGTTGAAAGATATTTAATTAACTGAACGCACGTCTGGTCTATGTGTTTTGTATGTAACATGATTAAACCAGAAGTTTCAAATTATGCTCTGGTGCCAAACCAGACATGAAAAATGGGTTTATTGTTTTAAGTTTATTTTACGCTTAGATCATATATACATGTGATATAAGGTACAAACATATAATGCATACAAAATAAGGACAAAGAAACAGGCTGCGTGATGTACACGTGAAGAATGTACAATGTCGTGAGGAACAAAAGGTTGTAGAAACACGGAAATTAGTTGTGTATGGAAACAACACTGATGAAACTAATCTCAATTGTTCAATTAGCTGATGGATATATATTTTTATACATAAAGGGATTTATCAGATACTTCCCCTTAATTGCAGATGTTACATATTCTCTCATTTAATTGACAAGAAATCCACATTACCAAGAACCATGTGGACAAGTATATAGAACAAACATTAAAAACATAAGATATATGGCTTGTAGATGTCATAAATAGTTTAGCTTTATCTTTATAGGATTGTATAATCAGATGTATGTAGCTTCATGTTTTACTATTTATATATCATACTGTATACTATAGCTTAATAAATAACTTACGTAGTCAGCTGCAGTGTGTTTGGCTTTAAGGCCAAAAAGTGTCATTAAAATCTGATATACCCAAACCACATTTATCGTGGGAAACGTTAATGCTTTTAAAATCTCATATTGAGTGATTGATCATTGTATCCCGGCAACGAAGAACTGGATGGTATACTTGATTCGTCATGGACCTATTGCTGTCTGTTTCTCTGCCTGCCGACCCGTCTGTCTCTCTGCATGTTTGTCTGACTGTCTGCCCATAGACACAAACTTGTTTGAAGTTTCAACATGCTGCTTTAAAACTTGCAGACAATGGTCCCTTATGATATGATGTTGTTTATTTGCCATGCTCATCGTCCAGCGTTAAAACTACTAAATGTAAATCACTTTCTAATCTTCTTTTTGTACTAATATGATTATTAATACATACTTTATTAGCAGAATCACTTTAAACTTTATTATCCGAAACCAGAACGTCTACATGTGTTATATTTGTTATCTAACATCATATAGTTATCCGCTACAAAGGATTGTAAATTTACCACCAGGGGTTACAACTGACCAAGCCCTGGTGGTCACATGACTAAAAAGACTAACATGGCAAAATAAGTTAAACTATTATTTTTATTTGGTACCGCAATGCTTAGAGGATTATTATTTGGTGTGTCCGGCGTAATATGATTCTTTACAAAGTCTTTACCTCAGAGGCCAAAACTGAAAACACGATTGGAGTGTATTATTTATACAGACTTTCGTAGCAAAATAACTTTAACATTCTTCTTCACTCAAAGTAACAAGGTTAAGTATATGGTAAATGAAAGAGTATTGATGTTATCTGCATAGTTTTTTAAAATCATGCTCATGTGGTCAAAATGGACGCACCCCATGGATAATTGTTTTGTAAAGAACTTGCCACATATTGCGACATGGTGTGCCAGTGATGTTTTGTTCGACATTATAGTGAGAAGCTCTAGTATTTGCTACATTTTACCATATTGAACTAAACAAGATTTGGAAAATGATGTCATTGACTTTCTTTTTAAAGGTGGTTATAACTTGTGTATAGCAAACAAATGACATGCTTACCTACCCCATTGGTGGCTTACCTGAGCACAAAGGTCTCATGGGGAGCTTTTAGGATACGACGATTTTCGTCGTCGTTCATGCGTTCGTGCGTAAACTCTTTCTTTAAACGACATTATCTCCCGAGCCACAGGTCCAAAGTTGGTAAAATCTGGGACTTAATTGTTAAAAACAAGATCCAAATGTCAAATCTTCGAAAAACCTCGTCACAACTTAAGATGCCAGATTAATGAATCATTCGATGAAACTTAGTCGGAAATGCTAATCTTGACAATGTCTAGACCAAGTTTTAAACTGGTTCATGTGTATTAAAAAATTATGTCAGCGGATAATAGTTTAGAAAACAAACAGTATTACTGCTCTAGTGACAACATTTATTACTCAATACTGATGGAACATTGTCAGAATGTTTATCTTTAAAATATCATGGCCAATCTTGGTCTCGTAAAATTAGGTCACTTCATGTAGGTCAAATATTAGAAAACCTACATAATCACTCTAGAAGCCATATTTTTTACTCAATCTTCATAAAACATTGTCAAAATATTTCTCTTAAAGCCTCTATAACGCTCAAAATTAACGAACATTTCGTAAAATGTTTCGGAAAATAAAGTTACCCCTAAATAATCAGTGTTCCTTATAGCAATATCCAAAATTTCAAGGCTAGATTTCGTCTGGTTACATAGATTTAACACGTGTTCATGAACCAATTCAGTGTTCGTGTATCGTATGAATAGATATCGTTGCGGGAAACTGAAATGGAATATATTGTGACACACAAAAATAAAAAGAGCGAAAACAAGTTCAAAACATTGCCATAATAGTACAGCGTGTCAATAAGCACTTAACCGCATTCAGCTTTGTCATTTCAGAGAGCACACACACAAAAGAAATTATTCCTATTTACAAAAAAAAAAAAACTCAAACGTAAGAATAATATAACTTTCTGCATGTCTGTAGTGTAAGACAATTCTGTATTGAGTGATACAAAAGAAGTTTTTCTTTCCTCAAAATCAGGAAGAAATAGGCTTTGAACATGGCGAACAACTATTATTACTTGTATTATCAATAGCCTTGAACACATTTTGTTCCTGGAGACGATTTAATTGTCTGCTTGGTGTCATGTATTCTAAAATATTTCAGCTTTCATACTTCATTCTCGATAAAAATATATCCAGATGCTTTGGCAACAATGATATACATTAATTACCTTCTTTCATTATATATAATGACTTAAACAAATGTAAATTTCGATTATTTATATTTCATTACCGGGCCGGCTAGCTCAGTTGGTAGAGCGCATTATTTGTCTGGGCATTGGTCATGACATCCTTTCTTTTTGTTATTCCGTGTTGAAATTAAAAACAAGAATGGACTAATACAGAATAACAATATTGATTAGCTATCACAACACATGTCGACAAAAACTATGGACAATTTATTTGACAGTCAGTATCAGGTTGACTTTTTGAACTTGTTACATGTCAATTTTTACTTTCCGTGTCGCAGTAAGAGAACAATATGATTGACATAAACGATCGAACTTCGGAAATCAATAAACGCACACATGATGCACACAAGTGAAATGCACTAGTAACAATTCAGTTGCCAGTTGAGTAACTGCGGCAATCCTATATTCATGTCAACGTGATACATCGACTATCTCCGGAAGCTCCATTGCTTTATGCAATAAAGCGTATGCTGAACCAGAGTGTATTCAATATAGAGTTGTATCCCACGTTCAATAAGCTTAATATATGAAAATTAAAATTGAAGAGACAAAATAGAAAATGATAAACACTCATAGAAACTTTAAACATATTAACTTAATTCTAAAACAAAACATCTGAAACAATACTAAATGGTAATCAAATAATGTAAATAACAATTTCTCGTATTAAATATTTATAGAGGAAGAAATGAAAGGATACTGATGGTGATACCTGGCCAGGAGTTAAAGCATTATTAGTGTAAATGTTCCTTCCTTTTACAATCCTGTAAAACTGTAAAATAGAATAAAACTCTAACTATATTCATTATCATTCCTAGAATTTTGAAAAGGCTTTTAAGCAATATAAAGGTATGTCATGTTATATGCAAGAAAGAGCTCGATACTAATAAAGTTAACTGTTTTTCAACATTTTTCCTGCTATTTTAAGTTGAGTGTAATCAGTCTGCAGGCAAGTGCCACCGTGGTCTCCAATCTTGTAACAAAACTGAGATATAAATCCAGGCTTTGTACTGGGTCATTTACATCCTGTATTACTACTTTCGCTTGAGGTGAATTATGATGATCTGTTATCAGTGAAATCTGATGCTGAGGTTCTGAACTACAACGGATTAAGCTGATATTTGTATTCACTCCGTTTCGTCGTACCCACAAAACATAATTATTAACAGTAATGTTGATATTTAATAATATAATTATTGAGAATAGTTTGTGTTGCTGAATTCGCATTATTTAAACGTCTAACTACCCTGCAATATTCTAATTGTGTGATAGAAGTATTTACTTTGACTTCAAGCCTATATCATTTTGTTCAATCTATAGTACAACAGGATAAAACCACTAATTGAAATAAAATAAACTTTCCTCGCTTTCCTCAATATGAACTTCAAGCATGAATAAAGAGAATTTCGTGATATATGACACTTAAGAATTGCGACCGCTTAAAAGCCATTAGAGAACTGTTAAATTTATGTAAAAGAGCATGTTTACTTAAACCAGTTTATTGGATTTTGTAAACGTGTTACGTTATACGACGTTCTTGTTAACTGACAAAAATAAATTAATGCACTATTTATTAACGTTTATGATGCCTGATATAATATGCTTTTATAGCACACACGAAATTTAAAGAAACGCACGTCTGAAAGATTGTTTTAAATAGTTGGATACATATTTTTTAATTAAATTATTTTTCAAATCCCTTTCTGTGTTTAAAATACCATGACATTTGTCAAACATGTTTGAAATTAAATTTTAGGTTTAATTTAGGTTTTAAAATTGCATTTAAGTGGAAAGTATGTTCAAACACTGTCAACGTTCACCGGGGGAAATATCTCTAAAGTGGATCAACTAATAAGAGTGTGTAAATGTACGGTTATCTTTATGATCGTAAAATTTATTTTTTGTGATTATTCATGTTCTAATTAATCAGAAACCTTGTGTGTCAAATGACATCAGCTTAGAAATTAACAATATAAGCTTAATGCCCAGATGGTTATTCACTGATAAAGCGTATGAGATGCCAAGATGTTATTAATCGTCAAAATAAGGCAGTTATCAACTCTGTATCACAGTAACAAGATCTTTTTTAAAGAATGTAATCCTCCCCCAAAACGTAAAGAAATTGTTAATGGTTTCAATACTCCACCTGGTGGCATCATTAGTCAATAACATAGGATACAAAAAAAACAGTATTGTACGCAATACAGAATTCCCTTACCAGTCGGGTGAAAACAACGATCAATTATAAAATGTGCATTGCCTTCGTTTTTCTCTAAATGTGTTCACTTGTAATGTACACGTGTACTGACATCGAATGTTCATTTAGCACAGCAATACAAATATGTATTGTTGTTGAATTTAACATTCGAATCTCTGGTGTGAAAAACGTTTCGCATATTACCGTCACACTTCTATTCCTGTCTGTACCAAGTTTGATTAGTATATCTTATGTTGAGTTTGAGAAGTTGCATTATATCAGGAAATTGCATTTTAGACACAGTCGCCTAGGTGATTGTTGTCATTTGCATAATTGAAGGATCGTGCATAACACTGTCATCAGTTCTAAAATCTTTCCCAAGTTTTATGACAATATTGTATGTTATTTTCAAGTTATTTCATTTTTCGCGGACGAAAGGACAGACAAACATCTACAACATATAGCTAATTGTTTCAATCAAATGTAATTTTGTGTCTTATGTACTTTGTCATTGTTCAATTTTAAAGTTGTGTTCTATTTTTTAGTAATGCGACCTGACCTTTGACCTCTGTCAAAACAGGGGAAATGCATAATCCTCATATTGCTCTGATACGTTTAAGAAGTCTCATCAAAGAATCGAGAGTAGTTTTTGAGATATTGCAAGGTCCTTTTGCGGACGAATGGGCCGAAAGACAAACAGTCGGACGGCAGAAAGACATGACAGACGGCGGGGTAAACCATAAGTTCCATCCAGTCAAACAAGAGTAAGGAAGAAATAACAATAAATTAAGAACCTGGAAAACTGTGAAAAAGTCCACAACCAATCTTTCCATTCTAAGGCGATTAATAGTTCGCCACAAATTGTATTGAACACGAAGTTCAAGTTTACCTCGGTGTGACAGGACATGTATAGATCGGAAAAAATCGCCTAATAGGTAAACAAAACAGTGTGTGTACAACAAGATTTATGTTGAAATAAAAATTAACATTTAGTAAAAGCGTGTGGGAAACCAGAACAGAATATTCTCCTCACGTGTGCATTAAATTTTACTTAGATCCTCCATAGACATCAAATTGACTTTAAATTATATATATTTGTGAATACATGTATACTTAACAACGGTTATATAAAAGACTGAATTGTGTTCGAAATTTGAAAAAAAAACATTGATGTGCAGATCATTCGGATCAAGTTAATGATATTTAAATAATGTATGCGCAGATAATGGCCTTATCAATATCAATCTCATGCCGAATATCTTTTCCTTAAATAACTGTTTTATGAGTGTGTTTCCTGTCAACAAACAACCAAACAACGTTTAAATGTCACACAATACTGTGTTCATAGAATAGTCATGATCGACATTATAATGCTAACACTTAAACACTCATATGAATGAAAATGTACCTCTTGTTCGAACAAATGTTAACAAAAAATGCACCATCGTAACTACATTGACATCTACATCTAGCTTAAACCCTACTGATGCACTGCTTATGTTCATCCCCTTAAAGGGACTTGTTCACCGATGTTGGCTTGTTTTGAAGTTTGTCTCATTAAATGCTTTAAATTGATAAGAACTAAGAGAACTAAAGAGCTACAATATAAAATCAAGAATTTAAGTACAAAAAAAAAAAGTTAACCACACCAGGGCTCGAACCTCTGACCCATGGAGTAAAGGCCAAGCGCCGAAGCCACTCAGCCATCCGTCTTCACGCGTGTATGTCTGTAATTCAGAGTTTATGTTCGGGTCGTCGTTGAGTCTTTACGACTACATTATGTGCGGAACTTTGTATAACCATCCACGATTTTTCGTAAACGAAAGTGTATTTTCAGTATGAGTCTGCGGCATGAGTGTTATTTCGCACTCTTACGTTTATTGTTTGTTTATTTCTTGAATCTGTGACAAAAAGTTGAAACATTCTCATTTTGATAAACTGTGAGTAAGTCCCTTTAAATCATGATTGATTAAAAGGAAGTTTTACATCCTACTCGTAGTTAAAACGCAATATATACCGTGCGATTAGGCGATGTATGCCAATTGTTTAAATGTTCAAAACGTGGAACAATCGTTTATGAATATTTCTTTAAACGTCGGAAAACTTTGGCTATTAGAATGAAATGATAATATGTTAATTATCTCTTGGGGTTATGAGATAGCCAGGCATCTACAATAGTCCACATACCTGCATGATTCAGGACACTTAACATGGAGATTCGAACCACTCTTCTGTCTAGATCAGTGGGTACACAAGAAGATACCAATGCTACCACATCGAAGCGGGTAAGTTTGTATATTCTTTGATTAATGATTTTGGTTCATTTGAAATTATTTTGCATGTAAACAACCTGTTAGGTTTGGAAATAGATCAACTTGTAAATTGACGTGATCCTGAATTTTGGTGTTTTCCCCTGTAAACCTTTCTAACTATAAACTAAAATATATATAAAAAAAAATCCATGTGATGCAATGCTCCAGCTAGGATTTCAATAGGTTAGTGTTCTCATTTGTCAAAAGGGTACATTAGAGCCCGCAGTCATTTTTTTTCCCCTGATGCCTATTTTCAATAAAGCATTTGTTATATTTGTATATATTTCATACAATTGCTCCGCAACATTAATAAGAGTTGATCCAAGAAACACAGATACATTTAAAAATGTAAATGATATTGTCAGAAGTAAGCAGCTATGAACACTATTGAAAAACGATATTGAGGAAAATATATATCCATTGTAATGCATGATTTGTTGGAGACTTAAATTATGTATGTTAGGCAATATACCATTTCGGTTTGCTCCTTTTAATCAATACTTTACATATACATTAACCAGAGTTTCATACGATAATGTGCATGTAACTTCTGACTTAGAGACAGTCTGTTATACCATTTATTATAAAAATATGTAGATTTTGTGGCGCGTGTGAACCTATGTCTTAAATGTCAAGATCACAGTTAGAGGTCAAAAGGTTAAATATTACCGGCCTGTAGCATTACAAATAATATAAGGGAAGTTTTAATATACATATATATTTATTATTGATTTAGTTACCTACTTTAATATACTGAAACATGAGATAAGATTATTTATGATTATATGCATTAAAGACGATGAACTTCTGTTTAAATCAAATAAACTGTCTGTTAGGTTCTGTTCTGTGTAATAACTTTTCTCAAATCATCTACGTGTGGAGACACCTAGTCGCAGGCAACACCTCAAAGGTCAATGTTACATTTTAGAGGTTAGAAATAAACTAATGACATATTGAAGATCATTGATATTAATTGTTCACTATTTATCATGCATGTTTGAATTAAGATGACAACAAGAATTACCACTGTCTGGTGCGCAGCCCCTGTGTCCTTAGATTTAAGGTTTAGGTCAAACTTATATCAGGTCAAATGTAAAATATGTGCATGATACAGTTTGATCTGATTTTAAGTAAATAAACAAAAACGAAACATGATAACCTTTTAGTTGACATTCTCTGTGTGTGTGTCCAAACATATGTCATGGGTGCATCCATGTATATGACACACATATTTTATATGATATTTAACAACTGGCAAATATTAAGTTTAACTATAGTGGAGTCATTTTATGGATTGGTATTTAAACAATGATAGGCGTGTTCAATTTAATGTAATTGCACAATGTTCGAAGTTAGTTTAATTGTGGTACACCGTGGTATGTAAAGCAACCCAAAACATTGCGAGTCATCACGCAATTGAGCGTGGTTTACTTAACTGCCATACAGGTGCAGGCGTCTTAAATTACATGTTCAATAGCAGCCATGTCTAGATTTTTTTTTACTGATACGCAAATGTGTGTAATACTAGTAACAAACTAGTCATTTATAACGCAGATGTTGTGACATATGATGCTACATTTGTGATATCATATAATGATGTTGAAATATTCCCATCCAAAAAGCTGTGAAAAAGAACTTTACACAAAATATAAATGGTAAACAGGTAAATAGATATGATGGCCGGTATTTTCCCACACCGTTGGATAATATATTTTAGGTTTGCTTTAAGTCGAACACAGGGGTCAAGTAGCTCAGATGGCGCATCGCTGTCATTTAAAGCAGGATAACATATGTCACATTTCATGTTATATCTATATCATTTGTATAAAGCTTATAGGATTGATACAGTTTGGTGTTTATTTGTAAACGATGTTTTTTAGAGAATGTATCCATGTTTACGGGTTTGTAATTAAATTCCTGTCTGTTGGCGAGAAACACTGTCGGCAAGAAGCGAAAAATACATATCTGAAATTCCATTTGATTCCGGACAAATACAATTACTCGAATTACTTGTATAATACTCGTATATGTTTTATAAGTTGTGTTATGTATACTTGGTTTTTATGCAAAGTACTTGGTGCACATGATGACTTACTTGAAAGGGATTTTATTTAGCTGGTGGAGTGATTTAATGTGGGGTTTTAGTCTGAATTTCTGTGTAGCCTCCAAAGTAGGTTGTTAAAAAACAATCCTCCAAAACATTACATACAACAGCGTATAGGTTAATTAGCATATTTTACTATGCTACTTTTGCGATTCTTAGACTTAGGACACATAAGACCCGTTGCCATCATTCTTTTGCCAAAAAAGTCAGGGCATAATTGCAATACGTTAATGTTATGTGTTATATAAACATTATGTGTTTTCTAGGTTGTTGTCATTTTCTATCAAATCGCTCGGTTTCATGTGTGTTGATATTATAAAGTTTCGTTGAAGAAGCGGTTGAGATTTTCACTTAATTAACATAAATATAGTTTAAATGTTGCTCAAATAATTGCCTTGTTTTTTTTTCCACTTTAGAATATTTTGTCCCCGAAATTGTACGTGCTCATCTCTCTCTGTATCTGTTCGATAGAGTTTGCTCAAACTTTCAATGTTAAATTCTACTGATATGTAGGTGATCGTAACTATTCCAGTACATACTGTATGTTTACATAGTTATTGTTGGAAAATAATCGTTTGCTCAAAAAGGCTTACTCTTTTAAGCATATTTTAATACTATTACGCGAATATTATTGTAATTGGTTAAGTAACACATTACGTATATGTACATTCGTGTCGTCGTGTTTTATGTTAAATACATATTACATGTAGGTGACTTAAACGTGGATACGTCTTTTTTAACACAAGGTACATTCATTATAAATTGTTATAATGCGATTTACAGTTCCATTATTGTTGTATTAATTTACCCATAACAGCTTTTTTCCGATTACCATTTTTGCAGAAAATGTCTTTACGGATAACGACCCGACAAAGAAAGAGACCAAAATCTGTATTTACACAACAATCATCAGGCAGCCGAACAAGGTCGATGACAACACGAAGTGCGTGCGGCGTAACTGCGCCGATATGGCCAGGTTTGTGAGTTAATGTTATATAATGCTCGTATGTCGTATTACTGTCAGCATTGAACATTTGATATATATTGATGCAGTCGTGTTTGTATATATATATATAATAGATCATTATGACGTGTAACTGTGTTTTTACTGTTCGCCTTGCTGGGCATTAAACATCTGATCAAGAAAGTAAATCGACCTTAAAGGTCTCCAAAGGATTTTGTATTAAATGGTAAATTTTATGTGTTGTCCTGTTATGCATATTTTTTTTACCGGCCCTTGTCTAAAATAATCAAGTAACTGATGTTCGAAACAATTTGTCTCCTGAATTATAATTGAGCGCGCGCAGTGCTCTTAAAATTACTATGACAAAGCATTAAATAGGGATTAACTTCAACAGCTTGAATTTAAAAATCCCGTGTACTTATGGTTTATATTTATGATTTGACATGATTAAAATGTGTACACACAAGTTAATTATCATAAAATCCGCTTGATTTTAAATGTTATAAACATTCAATTATATAGATTATTAAACGAAATAATAATACATTAATTGAAGATATTTGTTGCAGAAATGGAGCGACCAAAGAAACGAGCAAAACACTCAAGAAACATCAAGGATGTTTTAAATCCAACTTTTGTGCAAATAAAATGTGATAAGAAACATTTTCCAGTCATGAAATCCTCATGTGAAACAATAAAGGGATTGATGACATATTGTTCGCATAACATCAAACGTGGAACTAAAGGTCTAAGTGAACAGTTACTTAACATAACATCAAGGACGTCTTTTCAGATTTTTACAACAAAAGAGACTTTGCCATATTTAAAAAACGTCGCCTCGAAACCGACGATATATTTATCTGCAGAAGAATTGGTTGACCCGTTACAAAACGCTAGTGAATTTACTTTGATTATATGCGTTTATTCAGAGCAAACTACAATTGTCGAGGTTTTGAAAGAATTAGCTCGTCATATTCCTCTGGGAGTTTTGTTTGTAGGAAACAAAGAGAGCGTTCACGAGATCCCAGATCTTCCTGATGTATTCTCCGATACTACAGTAACAGATACAATTATGAAAAAGGCTGATTCATTATTAAACCGATGTTTACATGGGGTTCTGGCAGTTCTTTACTCAAAGTTGGCAGAGGCTCATTTTGATACAGGTTTGAAAATGATTTGATATTCATAGTACATTGCAGACTGTGAAATGTATTATATCATGTTCTTAACGTTAACGAATATTTATATAAGTATGAAAAAGGGATCAAATACGCATCGCTGTTACATCGTAGAGCTGGGTTAGTTAAAGAATGTAAATGTTTAATAAGTAAATGGTGGCAACTTAACGACGCACTGAACATGTACATTCTTGTATTTTAGAAGGTGATAAACACGATGTGCTCGATGTTTTTGAGATGATTGAGTCATCCTTTGAAAGGAACAAGATTCCGCAATCGGAATGGCCTAAGAGTCTTAAAAGCGAGTTTAAATATCCAAAGAATATTGATGAGGTACGTGTTAGTTTAAAGTATTTGTGCAAAAAGCCATATCAATAAATTTATAGTGTATTCAAACTGTACTTTAGAAAATATGATGCTATTCTTCCAATCTTTATTCCTTCACAACACCTTTAATCACTTTATTTTCGAGCAGAATTGCATGTTCTCTTGCTTTACTCCCGTTAGTTAAAAAACAAAAATTAAAGTGAAACTTGTTAGTTAAAATTAAAAAAGTGAAACTTAAAATAATTAATACATTTGATTTAATTTATGCTTAAAATGCACATGAAAGAGTTCAATTACAGTTCTAATTTTGCTTAGACGGCATGGCATACGTGTGCAGCTTACTATGTACTTAATCACCATTTAAGTGATGATTTCATCATACATTTTAAAATTTACCATTTTTAGGTTATAGCTGTAATAATAAGCAGAGTAAAAGTCGTGGGATGTTTAAAGAAGCATGGAAAACTTCACGTTCACCTCAACTCGCTCACTGAAAGGTCAGATATTGAAAAGAAAATTCAAGAGATTATAGTCAACCATTGTGCTGGCGCATGTGAAACTGTATTCAAATACATAAACATGGAATACTTATATTCTTCCGGCGACTGGGCATGTGATGGGACACTAGGAGGTTTTGCAATGAAACAGACGAACGTGTCTTCTGGTTTGAATGACCACAATCTCGTTGCTCTTATTTCGTGGCACGTTGCCAAAGCGAGCGATCAAAAGTTTCTCTTGGTAGGGCCAAATAAAACGAAACTTGGATCTATTGATGGAATGGAAGGCACAAAAACAGAAACAATGGACATATATCCAGTTATGGTCGATGCCGAACAAAAGAAAAATTGTGATACAAAACTCAGGACCGAAAATGATAACGCTATGCATGCAACACTTCGAAACACGCACACACTTGAAATATTAAAGGGATCAATGGTTCATATTTGGGGTAACAAGACATCACCTGGGTTAGGAATTGTTGTAGATACACCTTTAACGACGCAAAATGGAAAGATTATTTACGTATGTGATCGCGAACGTACGCATTCGTTCGCACAAGGAGGTGATAGCGGGGCGATGGTATGTTACTACGACCCCATCGACGACATTCTATATGCTGTTGGAATGTTGATTGGACGCTGTGAACAAAAAGGAGCCGATTCTCCTGGCCGATACGCTGCTCAAGTTCTTGACGACGGACTAAAAGAACTTTCCAAAATTAACAAATGTACATTGCTTTTTGGTGAGGAAAAAGCCGAATGAAAATGTATATGGTAAATCAACGTAATTATGTAAAAATAATAATTCGTCTTCAACTACACAATACCACGGGATCCATAGTTCACCTTTTTTCACTTTTTCACCTTGATGATGGGCGACACTATCGACTTCGGCTTACCCGGACAGTTATCAGTACCAGGTTAAACTGCTTTCTGATTGGTATTCACGTTTTTTTCTATCTATTCTTATTTAAATTTGGTATTCCTCTGTGAGAATTGTACGAGTGCAATATGCAGATAATGCGATCCGTGTGATATGTACAGAGGTTTAAATATATGATGTTTCTGGTAGCTGATACAATATTGAGAATCGGTCATCCCCCTCATCCCCATTTTTTACAAATTTACACGAGCCTCGGAAATTAGCCTTGGTCAATAAAATTCGCAGCTAAATCAGACCCCTACATATACAAACGCAAACTATATATGTTGTGCAATTCACAAAGATGATAAATAGTTACGTATACTATATATCGAAAGCAAATGTCCAAGACATGTTAATATCAATGTAGCAGCTAATTGAGAATGTTATTACGCAACATTCCTGTACTTTGAAAAGGTTTCCCATTTAAGCAGCAAATTCTCTTGTCTTTTTTACAAATAAAATTGTAACAGTAATTTATTTAAGTAATTTAAACAACCGCATCAACCACTTATATCACTTAAAGTACCAACAGCAGAATCGATTCCCTACCACTACAGCATAAAGTAGAGCTATAACTGACAGTGATTTAAACCACAACCTTTCCCTTTGACACTAATGCAAAGGCTTGAAAAAACGTGCTGTATTTTGACTCTTCATGTTCAATTATGACTTTTAAGGTAGCAATGTGGTTTGTGTGCAGATCAAATACATAGGTTTGTTTTATTTTTCTGCCATCTTATTTCGGAATCCATCACTGCCTCGTAGTTATAGGTCGGACAAGCTTTATTAAAACCCAGACAGCTGCTGTCGGCTGGCCTTTTTAGCATGACCTTGAACTTGAAGNATGTGCCTCATATGGCGTATTGGATCGAAATAAACACCTATCAATAAAATGCGTATTCATTTTTAATGTAAAGTATCAATAACTTTGCAATATTAAGTGAATAGTTGTGTGTATACATCTTCAATTCTGTAATATTTCAGTATTCGTAGGATGTCAGCAGTTTTTGTTATCTGGATAAACACATTAACGATATTTCTTGCACCGAGCCTGTTTGCAAATTGTCTGTAGATTTATCGCAAGCGTGATAGTTTAATATATTTTATAGATGTGCCATACATGTATGTCTTTGTACACTAATAACTTTTAAACCAATCCCATATTGTTTAATAGATTTCCGATACTTTAGACACTAGTAACGCCTGCATAGTTACATTTGACAGAAATAATTGTATAAGCGCGCTTGTGTTGTGATTAATTTCGGGGTAAGTATGTTAATCGGCAAGCCCTCAAACCGGTTTAAACCCCAAATGCTTGACATTTTTCCAAGACGGTGATCTAATTTTAATTATTTGATGTTTATTGTGTGTGGTCTGTTATAAAAGTAGTGGATAAGAACAAGAATTGCTCTTTTAATAGAGTTCTGGAGTTTTATTATTTGCTTTATTGTATACAATATCTAGTTTATGCCTTTTTGGATATGAAACCAAACCGGAAAACTGTTGTGGATTTGTGAATATTTTCCTTTAAAGCCCAATACTCTATGAAACCCCACGTTTACCATTACTCGTTTTAGATGTGGTTAGAAACAACACAGTAACATGCTGTTTGAGGCAGTCGCAAGACTCTCAGACAGATTAAATATTGAACTTAAACTTCTTTTGAACATAGAAGACAAAACATAAACAACAATTAGGAAAGAGGGAATTGGTTATAAATGTAAACGACTATCAAAAGATAATACTCAAGGACAAACGCGTGTTTGTGATTCCAAGTCTTACATACATTTCGGTTCGTCTAGTTCTCTGGGTGTGGTCTTTTTTACTAACGAATATTTGAAATTGAAATTGGAATACGTTCAAGCTTAAATTAAGTTAATTAAGGCTCTAGGCGCTCACCTGAAAGCCTAATGAACTAAACTCAAACTTATCTGAAAAGATCATGTTTGCAAGAATTACCTATCGACAAATAACAAATACACCTCCCCTTCGGTAGATATGTTTCTCAATGGACCGCATTAACTTTCGAACTTGGCCGAAATATCCTTCAAAAGAAAGTTCTGCACAAGTGTCATGATCATCGGGCATAAAATCTTATTAACAGTGATCACTAAGTCTCACTACAGCCAAATAAGAAAACACAATCCAACATGGCTGCTTTGTTTTTCCATGACATAGAACAATTGTTAAACTCTTCCAGAACGTTTCATAGCCATATTAGCTAAAATGTTTACATAGTTTCAATTTAGCAAATTATGGAAAACTACCCCCTCCAAGAAGCTAAGGTTTAAGACAGAGCAAAATCATATTCAAACTTAGCCGATATATCATTAACGCAAATGTTCTCAACCAGTTCAATGAAGATTATACATTAAATATTACTTGTTTAATCACGGGTTTTCACTTAAGCAATATAATGAAAGCTGCCTCGAGCCCAAGCGGTCATGCGTTTGGACGGACCGGAACCTTTATCAAACTCAATGGAGATCATCATCATAAGAACAGTTCTGCTCGAGTAACATGATAATTGGGCAAAACATTCGCTTTCTACAGTGTTCGCAATGTTTCAATAAAGTGATTCTTATATACCCCACAAAACTACCTTCTCCAAGTGAGCGTATAATCAGTAATCATGTAATGGTCAAATCCCATTTAAATATCCAGTTCTTCAAGAGGACGGTGTAAATAGTAGTGCATAACTTAAAGTTTAATAAATCAGGACTCAACCAATTTACATTACAAGGACTTAGTGCCCTAACCCAAGCTAATATTAAGATTCAAATCAGACAAAAGAAATGACAATGAATGCAGCTTTGTACTGATCATTATCTCCCGCAGTGTTTACATTGATGTTCTAACTTGACAGGAATTTAGTAAACAACCATTAGGGAAAGTTATATTTATTTCAATAATAATACAACAAAAGCAACCACAGCGGCGTTTTGTATCTTGATAATGATTTAACAACCACCCAAACCGGAAGGTTTTGAGATCTGAACACGCAGCCTGAACAATTCAATCCGAACTAGAAAACCACAAGTAACAAAACATGCCTATCCCTGCACAAACATGATATTAAAGTGACCTATCGTTCACTGACTTACCTAAGAGCTTTTGAATATTCAGACAAAAACGTCTTCAAAGAGAGTATGCACGATTTTATATGTGATAAATTGTAATATATTGATAAAAATATGTTATAATAACACAAAATAGGCAAGCAAAATTATACATTGAAGACGGATTTCATAAAATGCAGCAAAGACTAGTTAGCGCTGGTTAAAGCCGATGCCGACACTATTACTCGTATTTGTTAGGAAACAAAATTGTTTCTTTGTGTCGTATGAACGAATCTGCACTAAAACTAAATTTAGATCACATTGTACATGCATGATATATATGCTGGCGAATTCACATTGTACATGCATGATATATATGCTGGCGAATTCGACTTCCAGCCATGTTCGATTTCATAATTAAATATCTGGCTTATTTCGCAATTTTCGACACATGTTCTTCTAAACTTTTATTTTAATTTATATAAAAATATATGTATAAAACGTTTTTTTACAAATTTAATATAAATTCATAAATATTTGGCAAAATCGTGCAGTCTCACTTTAAAGTATTGCAATATTGGAGCCTTCTACCAGTGAAACCTTTATCAAGTGAAGATTGTGTTCAGCACAACCCTCTTAATCGGGAAGTGTACACAAAGGGGAAAAGAAGAAACACAGAAATGAAATATCATTACTATTTGCACAAACAGTGTTATGAATTAAGGCATACATTATAAACATAAGACTACCATCATTTTAATAGATTGATGAGTGTATAGTGTCAGAATATGCTGATAAATTTGTTAAATACTACAATTGTACAGAACACGATTATATTAGATAAAAGCTAATACAAGCTAATGTTACTTGATATATATCCCTGACTGAAAATAAATAGCTCAGGCATAAAATACGCATTTGTATGTTTCATAATGAACAATTAAAGACAGGCATTACTAGTTGACAAATGATACCATTTATAGAAGTACTTAGCAATCATCGACATTCATTTTTTGCTTTTCTTTTTGTGGAATTCAGATACATATATAATTCATGTAATCGGCTTTTTCTTGTGTATAAACGACTACTTCTTGCTATACTATACGTTGAAATGAAAATTCTAATGTAGTAATGCCATTTTAACAAATCTATTTGTTTCATTTCATTTGACAATTTGCTAAGTATATCAAAGTAATGTTTTGTTCTATCATTTAATTTCGTCTTTATTTTTGCATATCAAATTTACTTTTACATCACACTGATTAAACATTTAAATCTGTATAGTCATGATTAAAAGTCTATGTGTCAATTGTCGCTTAGCATTTAGCATCACATAGTTAAAGGCAGGGAACAAGTCAAGCGAATATTCTAGAAAATCGATAACTCTGTTAGCACAACTAAATACTTCGGTTATTCTCCGTAATTCCTACGTTCTTCACTTGCATACATGTAAGGTATCTCGGACATTTGGATGCAGATTGTTAGGGAACATGTTTACACATGTTTATTTTGCGGCTCCATTTCAATTTGGTTATGGAAGTCATGAACCCCTATTAGTGAAAATAATCACTTTTTTCACTTAACGAGAACAAGCATTCCAATCAGATATAAAAATAATACTTACTATGGACGAAGTCATAAAGAAATCTTGTATTTGTGAACGTATACGCTGTTTACACATTTAATTGGAAAAGCATACAAGCAAAAGATTGGTCCACCATGTAAAAAAAGTGTCATAAGAATTTAAATAGTATCAAAGGACGTGTTCCGGGACGAGATAGCAAAAGAGCTGACAAGTTTATATAAATTTTAAAAGCACATACCATAGCAACCGTGTTTATTCGAATTAAACAACAATTGATGCAAAAATGGGTACGCGTTGTTTGTATCGAGGGATGATTAGGTTTTTCCAAAGTCTAACGCAATCCGGGATAGGTTTATCACTTTTTAATTATTGTACATTTCAAAATATCTTTGCTTGTATTAGCTACCACCAACATTGAATTGTGAACAAATAACTGATATTTATATGAAGGGTTGTGATCACAATTAAAATGACCAATAAATTATGGAGAAAAGGAAATATGATATGCACACCCTGAAACATAACGGGAAGTCCAGATCAAAGACCTCGATGCCATCGATGCCATCCACAATGATGTGGAACCGTCGTATCCTCCCCCGTTTCTTCCAAAAACCATCACATACCCCCATCTGGGTCCCGAACGTGTTAGTCAATGACGAACTTATTTTTTACTTCAACATCTAAACATCACTGCTTGAACGGAAAGTCCAGATCAAAGAACTCAATGACATCGATGCCATCTGTAAGTGTGTGGAACCGTCGTATTCTCCCCCGGCTCTATCATAAACCATCACATACTCGCATCTAGGAACCGAACGTGTAAGCCAATGACGAACTTATTTTTTACTTCAACATGTAAACATCACTGCTCGATCGTGCTACTTCTTAACCCTGTCCTAGGAACGCAGAAAATTACTGAAATATATCGTCCAGGTTTTTATGAAGACCACATATTTCCATTAGTAATAAGCAAATTTCCATATTGTCAATTAATANACTGAAGTGTTATAGATTTAAAAGTAGAGTGATTGCTATACCATATTTACCCGCGCACAAAGGGTGAGTGATGTGAGGATAGTTATTGTCAACCATGCACGATAGGTAACTAAAGGGAGAACACTCATGGTTAATCTTAAATGAGAGGTAACTGCTGGGTTAAGGTCCATTGTAACCCATCTACGAAAGGTATAGCTCGACAACTTGATCTGGCTGGCACTCGTTAATTACATGAGCATGCAGTTTACGCATAAATTGTGTCCTATATTTGCATTTGTTATTGATCGTAAACGTTTTGCACAATTTTGTTTTGCGACCATATGAGTATACTTCATGAGGGACACTTCAATCGATTAAAATTGTTTCTAGTACGGAAACTCATGTATTCTTCATAACGGTATTTTAATGTATGTGTTCATGCATAAAGAGTACCAGTTTAATATAAGCGAGCTATAAAGGACGAGAGAATAGTATTATTCGTTACGTTTAACCTGTTTCTCATTAAATACAGTCGATGATCGCAAACATGCAAATTGTATCAAAAAAATACACGGATTCTGTGAAAACGACTTGGTTATGCCCAGTGAGAGGATACACTACACGCATCGACCGCGCACAGAGAATCGGACACTACAAAGCGTGCTCAAAACGTCCAATCGTTTTACGATTTAACTATAATCAGGACAAATTGACTGTTAAGCAGAAAGTGATGGACCTTCATGTAATGTCGACAAGCGCGTCCGTGATCAATTCCCACGTGAATTCCAAGACCGTCGGAAGAAGTCCATAACATGCATGTTACAAACCCGCCGCGAAGATAAACGATCACCTCTGGTATACGATAGGCTTTTAAAGGGACTTGTTCACAGATTTTGGCATGTTTTAAAGTTTGTCATTAAATGCTTTAAATTGATAAATATTAACATCAGAACTAAAGAGCTACAATATAACAGCAAGCATAGAAGTAAAAAAAAAGAAAAAAAAAGAGAAAAAAAAGAAAAACTGTATTTATGCCTGTGTTACTTGGTTGTTTTGTAATACATGGCATTTAAAAAATCGTTAATATCAATTAAGACACATTTGACATTTTTTCTTGCCCAAGATCGAAATTCAAAAGAAAGCTAAACGTTTTAGTTGAGGGCTTATTATATAATATAAGAAAACATATTCGAGTCACATTGAACTTGTCGATTTCAAAGAGCTAGGTTTGGTTTAAACAGTATTTATTATGATACTTTGAACATGACATGTGAGTTTCATTCATACAATAATGGATAAGAAAACAAGTTACTAAAAACTTGTATGATTTCTTCTCTATAGGTGTTCTTAGACAATTTAAGAAATTAAAACATGTTACCAGTTAAAGCAATTACCAATAAGAAGTGTTTGTTTTTTACATTAAAGTGCGCAATTCAAGAGCTGATAAAGCTTATATTTAGATATATGAACGATAGAGCAGGAATAGAGTTAGACAGAGCGGAAAGACGAAGAACAGTGGCGGAAGGAGCTAGCTTTAATTTCTATTCAGATTAAGCAATCGTTCATTGGTACTGAAGATGATCTTTATTTCATCCATTATCAATTTATTTCCCACTCTTTGAGTTTGATTTTTTTTTAATGTATAAACAATCTTATACGGAGATTCGAAAGGGTCGGCGATGTTGTTGTAACTGGCGATTTCAAATCGGGTGTGTGTCAAAGATCCGACTTAGTTGAAAACATTGATTAACATCAATATATTAATCTGCCAGCGAAGGAGTTTTGTGTAAATAGTTTACCGTTATGGAGTTCTCATGATGATATCTCGAACGGGTTCGGTAATTAGTTATTGAATAGATGTAAAGAATGTAGTGACTGTATAGTAAAAGCCCCAAACACACTCAAAATCAACGAAGATTTCGTAAAATATTTCGAAAAATAAAGTTAACCCATAATTAATCAGTGTTCCTTATAGCAATGGCCAAAAATGTCAACGACATATGTTGTCTGGTAACATAGATTTAACGAGATACAACTCACGTTTTTAATATTTTGTGGTACAATTCATTCCATTTTAATTTCCCGCAACGATATCTATTTATACGACACACTTCCACTAACATGGTACATGAACATGTGTTGAATATATTGTGCCACAATAAATGAAAAAAAGCATGTTGTATCTTGTTAAATATATGTTACTTGACCACATCTGACGTTGAAATTTTGGCTATTGCTATACGGAACACTGTTTGTTTGTAGGTTAACTTTATTTAACGAAATATTTTACGAAATATTCGTTGATTTTCGGTGTTAGTGGTGCTTTAACAGGAGAATCGAGCCGGGTCCTTTCTCGTGTTATAATTTAAATATTAATAAATTGCAGAGTCATTGGCCTTGGTCGTTGACGATGAATCCCGAAATAATGTTTAAGTTTCAATTATGTGTAATTCGTCGTTACTGTTGTAGTCGTCGCGACTGTTTTTGAAAACCCTGAACACATGAAACTTTTTTTTCGGATATCTCTGATAGACATTGAGATATTGATTTGTGTTCTCGCAGGCGTTGACCTGAATTTCCAAGCACAGAGCCATACTTGTGCTCAAGTGCATGTAATACTTATGAGCCAGTGTCAATGACCTCTCATAATGATCCAGAACATCACGTCTTAAGTTAAGTATACTATAAATAATCTAGCTAAAAATGGTAAAATATTACTAAACTGGCACGCATTTAAACAATTTCGTTCACATTAGAAACTGCTGCAAACATTAAATATCTGGGGCGTGTTTTCAGCAGAATAGAAACGATTTTTTCTTCTCGATACGGGTTTTCAATTCTAAATTCTCAAAGACAGTTTGCTTTTTCCAACAGTCTCAAAAAGCTGAATTGTAGTCGAATATGTCTTTTACTTAGTAAATTGCACTGCTTATATCCCCGTGTCAAAAGTGGATTTGATAAGTAAAATGGCCTAACTTCAATTTATCATTTAACTAGAGCTTGCGCGGCAGAGGCCGACGCGTATCCCCACGCCGCATAGATGTTATATTAAAAGGCAATTTTGGGTGGGCAAGGACTATGTTGGTGGGGCCCCGGGGTGGGTAATGTGGACATGGATGGTCGAGATAGACCGTGTTGTCATAAGATATGCTCAGTATTAATTTGAAGTCAATCGGTGAATAAATGAAAAAGATATGTTAAAACAAAATTTTGGCAGGGCGTGGTCTATGTGGGCGGGGCGCCCCAGGGTTGGTAATGGGGCCATGCAGAGTTGAGATTGACCGTATTGTCATAAGAGAAGTTCAGTATGAATTAGAATCGTGTAGAAATGAGAAGTTAGTAAAAGGCAGTTTTGGGTAGGAACAAAAATTGGGTACGAAAATATTGGGTACGAAAAAATTATACCAAAAAAAAAATATGTGCAAACAAAAATTGGGGTTCGAACAAATATTTGGTTTAAAAAAATGGGTAGAAAAAAATGTGGNAGATCTAAGAACAAGCTGTACATTATTATTCATTTGATGCGAGAAAATGCCCAGTGAAAAAGTAAAGTAAGTCAATTTGATGTTCACGCATGCCGAAGTCATTCAAAACGCCAACTTGCATCGGTGTGTGAACGAACAAAAAGCGATCTATATTCAACAAAATTGTGTTTTTGTAACATTAAACTTAACTTTAAACGTATTTTATTTTCGAAATGACAGTGTTACAAATATATACATTTGGCCCATAAACACATATTGGAAAAAGGGTTAGACCTAAATATATATATTATTGTAGAAGATGATAAACACGATGTGCTCGATGTTTTTGAGATGATTGAGTCATTTTTTGAAAGGAACAAGATTCCGCATGAATGGCCTAAGAGTCTCAAACATGATTTTGAATATCCGAAGAATATTGATGAGGTACGTGTAAGTTACAAGTATTTGTTTTAAAGTCATATCAATAAATGTATTGTGCATTCAAACTGTATATAAAATATGGTGTTATTCTTCCAATCTTTGTTCCTTCACACACCTTTCATCACTTTATTTTCTAGCAGAATTGCATGTTCTCTTGCTTTACCACCGTAAGTTGAAAACAAAAAAGTGAAACTTGTAATAATTAATACATTTGATTTTAGTTATCCTTAAAATTCACAAGAAAGAGTCCAATTACAGTTCTCATTTGGATTAGACGTTACGGCATACGTTTTCAGCGTGGAAAACTTCACGTTCACCTCAACTCGCTCACTGAAAGGTCAGATATTGAAATAAAATTCAAGAGATCATAGTCAAACATTGTGCTGGCGCGTGTGAAACTGTATTCAAATACATAAACATGCAATATTTATATTCTTCCAGCGACTGGGCTTGTGATGGGACACTAGGAGGTTTTGCAATTAAAAGACGAACGTTTCTTCTGGTTTGAATGACCACAATCTCGTTGCTCTTATTTCGTGGCACGTTGCCAAAGGGAGCGATCAAAAGTTTCTCTTGGTAGGGCCAACTTGGATCTATTGATGGCATGGAAGGCACATAAACAGAAACAATGGACATATATCCAGTTATGGTCGATGCCGAACAAAAGAAAAATTGTGATACAAAACTCAGGACCGAAAATGATAACGCTATGCATGCATTACTTCGAAACAAGCACACACTTGAAATATTAAAGGGATCAATCGTTCATATTTGGGGTAACAAGACATCACCTGGGTAAGGAATTGTTGTAGATACACCTTTAACGACGCAAAATGGAAAGATTATTTACGTCTGTGATGGCGAACGTACGCATTTGTTCTCACAAGGAGGTGACAGTGGGGCGATGGTATGTTACTACGACCCCATCGACGACATACTATAAGCTGTCGGAATGTTGATTGGACGCTGTGAACCCAAAGGAGCCGATACTCCTGGTCGATACGCTGCTCAAGTTCTTGGTGACGGACTTAAAAAACTGTCAAGAATTAACAAATGTACTTTACTTTTTGGTGAGAAAAAGGCCAAATGAACATGTATATCGTAAATCAACGTAATTATATAATTCGCCTTCAACTACACAATACCACGGGATCCATAGTTCACCTTTTTCACTTTTTCACCTTGATGATGGGCGACACTATCGACTTTGGCTTACCCGGACAGTTACCAGTACCAGGTTAAAACTGCTTTCTGATTGGTATTCACGTTTTTTTTCTATTCTTATTTAAATGTGGTATTCCCTTATTTGGCAATCATCGAGATTCTGTGGGAATGCTACGAGAGCAATATGCAGATATTGCGATTAGTGTGATATGTACAGAGGTTTAAATAAATGATGTTTCTGGTATCTGATACAATATTGAGAATAGGTCATCCCCCTCACCACCATTTTTTACAAATTCGAAAATTAGCATGGGTCAATAAAATGCGCAGAAAAATCAGATCCCTGCGTATACAAACGCAAACGATATATATTGTACAATTAACAAAGATGATAAATAGTTGCGTAAACTATATATCGAAAGCAAATGTCCAAGACATATTAATAGCAATGTAGCAGCTTATTGAGAATGTTATTACGCAACATTCCTGTACTTTGAAAAGGTTTCCCATTTAAGCAGCAAATTTTCTTGTCTATTTTACAAATAAAATTGTAACAGTAATTTATTTAAGTAATTTTAACAACCGCATCAACCACTTATATCACTTAAAGTATCAACAGCAGAATCGATTCCCTACCACTACAGCATAAAGTAGAGCTATAACTGACAGTGATTTAAACCACAACCTTTCCCTTTGATACTAATGCAAAGGCTTGAAAAAACGTACTGTATTTTGACTGTTCATGTTCAATTATGACTTTTAAGGTAGCAATGTGGTTTGTGTGCAGTTCAAATACATAGGTTTGTTTTATTTTTGTGCCATGTTATTTCGGAATCCATCACTGCCTCGTAGTTATAGGTCGGACAAGCTTTATTAAAACCTAAACATCTGCTGTCGGCTGGCCTTTTTAGCATGACCTTGAACTTGAAGATATCCATAGGTTTATTGTGTTCAACATTAGTTTTTAGTTACTAGTATTCTGATTGTCTTCAATCAATGTTGACGTTATAGCACGGACAATAAAGATTTTGGAAAATAATTGCAGTATGTTGACACCTTTAACAGAATTTGACCTATACATTGACGGTATCCATATTTTTTTAACGCAACGCATCATCTCACATATGTGATTATTATTTATTCCAAAAGCTTTCTACGCATGTTCAAGTTATACAGCGGACATAACCTACTTTGACATTCAAGTATTGTATTTGCACTTTTAACCTTAAAGTTCAACTTCGATCTTTAAGATACCCACGGGGTTCTTTAATGTGACACACTGTCTGAAATAGCTGAACATTTGTGCAATCGTATTTTAAAATCCTTAAATGCATCCACACAAGTTACAGTCTGGACTTATTTTAGAAGAAACATACAATCACAAACACGTATGGGACAAAGTGATCCTTCTATACCCCCCACCCAAACGCAACCTTCTCCATGTGGGCGTATAATCGTTATTCATGTAATGGTCAGTTCCGATTTAATTATCCAGTTCTTCCTGAGGACAGTGCAAATAATAGTGCATAACATAACGTAAAATAAATCAGGACTCAACCAAATTACATCATTGTAGGCAATAACAGATTGACCTCACCCAAGCTAATCTTTAGATTCAAATCAGACAAAACCAATAACAATGAATGCAGCTTTGTACTGATCATTATCTCCCGCAATGTTTAATGTGATTTTCTAACTAGACAGCAATGTAGTACACACCCATTAGGGGAAGTTATGTTTACCTCAATAATAATACGACAAAAACAACAACAGGGACGTTTTGTATCTTGATAATGATTTAAAAAAACACCCAAACCGGAAGGTTTTGAGATCTGAACACGCAGCCTGAACAATTCAATCCGAACTAGAAAACCATAAGTAGCAAAACATGCCTATCCCTGCACAAACATGATATTAATGTGACCTCTTTGTTCACTTACTTACCTAAGAGCTTTTGAATATTCAGAAAAAAACGTCTTCAAGTATTGCAATATTGGAGTCTTCTACCAGTGAGACCTTTATCAAGTGAAGATTGTGTTCTGCACAAACCTCTTAATCTGGAACTGTACAAAAAGGGGAAAAGAAGTAAAAAAAGAAATGCAATATTATTACTATTTGCACAAACAGTATTGTGAGTTAAGGCATACATTA
>VMBQ01008325.1:0-27734 GCA_007657795.1 Dreissena rostriformis
TTGGCGTGCATCATCCTCTCATCCATATATATACTCATATCAAGTTTCAATGAAATCTGCCACAGCACTTCCAAGATATGGCTCTGGACACAAAAGTGCCGGCCGGCTGGAAGGACGGACGGACGGACAACGCCAAAACAATATCCCTCCGCCTTTGGCGGGGGATAACAAAATATTTTAATGGGTAAGATCTTCTTTCTCAGATTGTTGTTAATATTTAATTCCAGCTGCCAATGGTAATGGGGGTATAATAAGACCTCTAGAGTGTTAACAATGTTTTACTAAAGCCATATTTAGAAAACTGACCCCCCCCCCCTGGTGGCCATGTTTTTCAATGGACCTGAACCATTTTCGAACTCAGGTTAGATATCATGAGAACTAATTTTCTGACCAAGTTTCATGAAGATTGGAAAATAAATGAGACTTATAATGTTAACAAGCTTTTTCTTTAATTTGACATAGTGACCTACTTTTTGACCTCAAGTGACCCAGTTTCGAGCTCTGCAAAGATATCATTGGGACAAATGTTCAGGCCAAGTGTAATGAAGATTGGCCAATAAATGTGGCCTCTAGAGTGTTAACAAGGTAAATGTTGATGATGCACGACGGACAAAAGGTGATCACAATATTTCATGATGAGCACAACACGTTCTGCTCAGGTGAGCTACAAAGAGGGTGGATGCGGAATGCAGTAGCAGATTCCCTATTTGTAAAAATCCCCAAATACTATTTTTTCAATACTGAACGACTCTTATAGTAGAAATCCTATATCTGCTCCTATTTTTTGTATAGAACTAGCTTGTCACAAACAAATACCCCTCTGATGTCGCATATTCTTATGTGTAGCAAGTAGGAATCCTCATGGCTTAACTTACACACATTTTACTACATGTATATTGAATTAAAACAAGAGATGTGTTTGTCAGAAATATTGTGATCACCTTTTGTCTGTCGTGCGTCATCAACATTTACCTTGTTAACACTCTAGAGGCCACATTTATTGGCCAATCTTTGAATTAAAAAAAAATATTTTTTGATTATATCCCTTTCAAAATTATAACTTCCCTTGTGAAAATGATCTGTACCTGCCAAATGATAAATAGAAATTATCTCCCTTTAAAGCTTGTTACTTCCCCTGGATTTTGTTTTTTGACCTTTGACCTTGAAGGATGACCTTGACCTTTCAGCATTCAAAATGTGCAGCTCCATGAGATACACATGCATGCCAAATATCAAGCTGCTATCTTCAATATTGCAAAAGTTATGGCCAAAGTTAACGTTTTCGGACGGAATCACAGACGGACTGACAGTTCAACTGCTATATGCCACCCTACCGGGAGCATAAAAATTGCTTATGCACAACATTATATCGAGCAGTTACAATTCATGCAATTTGAAATGTTCAAAACATTGTAAAAGCTAATGAGTACTTTGTCTGACAAGTTTCTGTATACAGACACACGTCCATGGTGATTGCAGTTTAAACCCACTATTTTGTAGCGTGAATACATCAATACTACAATATTACTCTATCTTTAGGGTTTTAGAATGATGCAATCCAATTTTACTCTGATAGAAACATATAAATATGCATAACATTTTGATACATGTATTTGAACAAATACAAACTACTGGTTGATTAGAATAAGCACATGTCACACACAATACACATTCATACATTGCAAAATAAATGTAAAAAAAAATAAAAAAAAAATGTGCATAATCTGTTTTAAATCAAGTATGTTATCTCATTGCATGTGGAATGAAAACAGTTCATCAAAATATTTCATGAACAACAAAACAATTTGAGATCTTCCACAACAGTTTTAAACAAAATATTTTGATGGGTTAGCTCTTCTTTCTCAGATTGTTGTTAATATTTAATTCCAGCTGCCAATAGAAATACAGTTTTGAACAAAGATGTGTGGATTTTTGCATCAAATAGAAACATTCAAATTCAAGGGTTTTGTTCACATTTCAGCAAAATGTCAATTTAAAAAAACTTATTGTAATAAGATTCCAAAAAAAAAAACATTTTATTTTAACAAGCAAAATTACAATTTTTACTAATAAAAATGAAAACAATTACAAAGCGTTTGTAATGCTTTTCCTCAACAATTTTGAAAATACATAACTAAAATCGCATTTACAATTCAGTGTTAAATCAAGAGCTTGAATAGTTTAGTGTAAGCACTACATGTATAGATTTTGCTTCTAAAGATCACTGATTGGAATCCTGAGGCAGGAAATATTTTTATTAAACTTTTTTCTTGCATTTAAAATTATTTTAAGCTTTTCCAAATATGATATACATGTCTTCATCAATAATTTTTTTTAATGACATTTAAAAAAATAACAAGAAATATCTTTTCAAAGATATACGGCTTTAATGTTGGAATGTGTTGGTGAAAGATAATCAGTTAGATCAAATATCGCAAAGATGTTGTTTTTTTGCGCAGTTCTTAGCAGCATTACACCCACATCAATTACCAGGTGTCGCATAAGTTTGGGTGAATTATTTTTCATTATAAGATACTTTTGATAATGTATCCATATATAATATAGAGAATAATAGGTTAGTGTTGATTATAGATCAGGTTTATCATGCGAGGCTTAGAAAACAAAAAGCACAAGCCTTGGCGAGTGCTTTTTCGTTTTCGTGCCGAGCATGATAAACCTTATCTATAATCAACACTAACCTATTATTTTATTTATCCCACTTTTCATTCAGTAAACCTTTTTATTTAAACAAAATTTGTTTAACTGGATAATTTCGCTGGATTTATGACGTCATTTTGTCTAAAAAATGACGTCATTTCGTGCCGTGTATTATAGCAGAAATTTAATCAACGGGGCTTTTATCAACCGAATTTGCTGTAAAAGTGGGATAAAACACAGAAATACTCTTTATAAATTGAAATTAAACAACTGCGTGTTCAGCGTGAAACAATTTTATCTCTGCTAAAAAGGCTTAAGGGATACAACAGTTTCACACTCAACTCTCAACATCAATACAGTTTGTGTGCCCCTTTAGATTTAGCAAATGTAAGCCCCAGAGCGTTTGCACTACATGTAAAAGGCTATGTTCTCATATTTAGTTATTACTACTATATTGCATTCTATGCACTAGTATATTTTATATCATTTAAGTGTTGTTCTTACGCTATGTTGATATTCGTCTTAACCAAAATAATGTTAATTGTTTTCAAAATTGACCTTCAAACATGTAAAAGTATGAAGTTTTAAACAAGCCGTCATTCCAGCAGTGGAATCACTTTAAATGCATTGCATTCCATCCCCCAAGGTACATGTATCAAGGTCAGTTGGCGTTCAGTAAAAGAATCGTTATATAAACGTGTTAACTAGGTGAACTGGAATTGTATTTTGACCAGAAATATTTTTAATTAAGACATTCAGCGACATTATTATGGTATGTCAATAATTGATTCTTAATATGTTTTCAACAATTCCATGATAAATAAAAAAAAATATTAATTGAATTATAATTATTCCACCATATTGACCAATGTGTTTATCATGATCGCGATGATGCCCAATACTTTGAATAATCAAATCAAATAACAATGTCTGCAAAACCACTAAACCAGGTCTGTTTGAAGACATTTCAAATATGTATGGATAATTCACATGTAGTCGGTTGATTTAAATGTTTTTATTTCTTTCCATTCTTCTTTTGTGTTTCTTTTCTGCCTCTATAGATATATGTCAATAATATCTAATTATGCGAAATAAGCCACACAATCTGGCACAACACCCCTTTATTTATTTGGGTGTGATGCAGCTAAGAATTGCGCTGAAAAGGCATTCAATATCGTTGATCTCATTGATATCACTGAACTATAACAAAACCAACCAAAGTCCACGCTGTTTATCTTTTTTTTAAAGATATTTCTTGTTTTGTATAACATATCTTCAATAGTTAAACACTCTTAAGCTTTTAACATACATTTAGCATACATAAATCTTATTACAGCCAACACACATATTTATATAAAGTATTTACAATTTATAAACTCATTTTTGTTTATCATATGTTCTCTATGAATGAAGTATGCATCTTTTTATACTCCTTTAACAACATTCAATTAATTAATTTTACAGTAATCTGTTTTTCTCATTCACACCAATACAAGATATTCAAACATATTCAACACAATGTTATGTGTAAGTCATGGTTGACTATAAATGCCTCCAAAGTTTCATAATCAGGTAACAATATATTCAATAACAAATAACATGAGTGGGTGGCTGGTATTTCTGATATATTTCAATAATACCAAAATATTGCAGTTTCAAAAAACGTGATTCTTAGCTATGAAAATGCTCAATGAATGGTATTATACACCGCATAACAGCATGACTAGTGACCCATTTTTTGGTTTGTAGCTGACATGTACCTCGAAAAAAAAGGGCAATTAATTTGTTTTTATTCCTTAAAATAAGGAATTGTGTCAAATACTTCATTTTTAAGAAAAACTACATGTATACATTTTATATAAAGATAATAACAAAGACACGTGTTCAAGGAAAAAACTCAAGTAACAAATATCTGAAAAAAAATCTACAATATATATACATGTAAATATACATTCAAAATTCATATATATTCAGAAAATAAAGAGTTTTATTTAGATGCATAGTCAGCAATCTTAATAACGTCTTAATTACATAAGCCCATTATTTATGAGAAAATACTTGTACATTTATCAAGACACTTTACAAGCAAAGGCACACATGTGGAAACATTAAACAACAAAAAGTTTTATATTCCTAAACTTGAATACTAAACTTTTTTATAATGAATGCAATACAAGCTAACGCATATTTCCCATGTAAATGTTTATGAAAAATTTCTAAAAATAAATGTTTAATTAAAGACAAACTTTACAAAAGATTTGAAAATTTTGTTTGATAACTCACAACCATACAATTTCCAGATCTTCGGCTGGTTTGGTCATAGATGATGAACACAGATGGTTACATGAAGTAGAAAAAACACTGCAAATATGATTTGAATCTTTGATTTTAGGTGGTTTTAGCGTACATCAGTTATACAAAAAAATCTGACAATAAGTCATGGTCACAAAGTTCACAAAACAATTGTTCCTTTTTGTACACTGAAAGGCGCTATATAAGGCCAGAGCAATTATATTATCTCATATTTGTAGCTGCAGTACATAACATATAATCAATCATTACTCATTAAAAGCTGTCACATATTCGGCTACCATTAATCTGATGAGTCACAGATGAAATTGTCTACCAGAGCCCATTAAGGTCTAATAGGCCACCACGCACTGGTTTATTTCCAAAAATTATATCTTTGGTGAATACTCGGGCAGCAGGGATAAATTTGACCATCTTTGTCTCAAAATTTATTTTTACCCTGAAAGATCACAGGGGCAGGTCCGCAAATACATGCAGTCATGAAGATGCAGGGGGATATATAAACACTGAAATACACACATATTATCCCATATCACAGTATTTCTTCAATTTTTCAGTTTTGCTTTTCTTCATCTGAATCAGACTTAACCTCATTCAAATCATCTTTGTAAACAGTCTCTTTGCAAGTTGGACAAACTAAACAGGTGTCTGATATTTTGAACTCAAGTTTCTGACTGCAGTTTCTGCAACCATGCCTTTTGAGAACCTTTACATTAAGGGCCTCAAATCCATGTTCAAACGAGAAAGCCAGGTTAAATTGCACACGCCTACCGTTATGTCTTGGCCCATCCAGTTCAGCTTTCTTGGGTACAAAAAACACCTTCAAATTATCAACTTGTAAATCCAGCTCGATCTGACCATAGTAAGGCTTATTGTTTGGTGGGCATATTGTTCCTTTGCATACCTTTAAATTAACATTAAGTACTCTTTGATCTTTGACCCCATGGTGAGAAATGGTGATTTTTCTATTTGACTGTAGTATTGATTTTATACCAATACCATTCCCCAACCACTCTCGGTGATGTTTTGGTTTTAACCACAATGATACTTTCTTCTTCAACTCCTGCTGTAACTCCTTTGCTTCTATCAAGCATTCTGTATTGCCTTGGGCACCATCATGTCCAATACCCATCACGCTTTTGACAACAAAGAGGTAAAACAAAGACATTGGTGACCGAACAGTTTCATTCCAGATCTGAATATTGGTGTATACATCTTTCAGACTGTAAACCCTTTGGCACAATTCATGTCTAATGGCACACATCCATTCTTGATAGTCATGGTCAAGATCCTTCTTGCTGACAACCTCTAACAGTCCCATCAAAATATCTTTAAAATTATCCTCATATAGAGTTATAATTTGTTCCACTGCCCCAGCATCAGTAACATTCTCAACGCCATTCAATTCTGGTCTTGCACCATAGTCTAATTTCAGGGCAGAAATTTGTATCCGACGTATGTCAATGTCATGGTCAACTGAGAGAGATTCTTCCGGTAGAACTTGGAGTTTAAAAAGAGCATTGTACCACTTGATCATTGTCATGATGCTATGCTTCGCCGCATTTTCCATATCAGCGTCCATGCAACATGCCATAAACAAATACTCTAGGCGACAAATTGTTTCTTCAACAAATGTCTTGCAGTCATCCGTTGCGTCTGACTCCAAAAATGTTTTTAGAACCTCATGCTCAGACGAAGTTTCTTTGTAATGCCTAATAACGTAATCTGATATTTGTAACCGGACATCAATTTCCCCAATGAAATTTCCAGTAAATATTTCACATGTGCCAGGTGTCATATCACGGCTTTTTTCAAATAGCTCACATGCCAATTCTGCTGCTTCAACAAGCTTAGAAGTCTTCACATAAAACTGCTCTTCTGCATCAATTGTCTTGGTTTCCTCGTTTTTATGTTTTGCTATCATACTTGAGATCTGCTTCTTTTTGAAGTTTCCATACATGTGGTACACATGCATAAGCGTTGACTTTGAGGAATCATCCAACTGCTCTAAGTTACTGCCTGCAATTCTTTTCTCTACTAAAGATATTGCTTTTTTAAACTTTTGTTCTGCCTTTTCATCATCATCTGGTCCACAAAAGGCATAAAACCGTCCAAGATGGGCGTGAAAATTTGGATCATCTGGAAAAGAACTCACCAGTTTCTCAAGAATTTGCAATCTTTCTTCAAACATTGGTTTTCCAGCAGGAATATCAAGTAACAACTGTGAGAGTCGTTCCTTTTTGCGTGGTAAGTCGACTGCGGTGAGGGTCACATCTATTTCATCTCGATAAATGAATGTTTTTGCCAAGATATGACTAATCGCTGGACTGCTTTTGTAGTTACTTGCTTTCTTATTGCTACAATATTCAATAAAATCTTTAGAAAAAGCTGCAAGGTATTTGCACGCATTTTTACTCAGTTTGTCTGTGTAATGATGTTCCCTTGTAAGAAATTGTCTGGAACAACCTCTTGACAGTATTTGTTCTAGAATCTCTTTGGCTATTTCAAAGTGGCAGATGCGGATCATGTGCTGCTTTCTATCATTTGTTTCGTACACTACAAATTCAGTCACTGGGTGAGGAAAATCTTCTTCGAGAACCATTTGATGATTGGGCTGTTTATAAAACAGTCGAGCAAAAAACTGGCAAGGAAGACACGCTTGGCCATAGAAATAAACTAATGCCAAATAACCCAAACACTTGTTAACGACTGACAATTCAGCTTCACCACTTATCTGTAAATATCCTCTCACATAAGCCGCTATGCCTTTGAATTCATGGCTGTAAACAGTCATTCCAAACTCATATAGAGAATGTTGTCTTGATTTCAAAACATCGTTTTTCATTTTTTCCAATGTCCTCTTTCGTTCTGGGCTACACCTTTCCCCAAACTTAACAGCAAGCTCGTTTGCTTCTTTATTCGACACTTTACCAGACAGATAAATCTTATTTTCAAGACCTTTGTTCAAAGCTGACTTATCTTTTGGATCGTTTGATAAGTTCCCAATTTTGAATGGATACCTTTTCACATACAGTATTATTGCAAATTTCAGTGATTTGCAAAACTGTTTCACCTTTGTGTCATCTTCATCATCAATTAATATCAATGTAGTTAATTGTGTCCTTTCGTGTATGAATTCTATCTTTCTGGAAAGATCTTTGGATTTTAATAGAGTTCCTCTGCGTACCTGAACACATGGGATTTTCTGATGATAATCCCACAATATTCTTTGCGCTAGAGTTGACCCACCTGATCCAGGAGCATGAAGAATTGTTATGGTTGAGCATCTAGACTGGGACATAAGCTTGTCTATTATTGGGATTGCTTCCTTTAAAGAATCCCTTCGAATGTCAACACCAGAATCTCCTATTTCATACCAAGCTGACCATGGAAATCTTCCTCCTTTCAAGAAATTAATAATTTCAGTTTCCAGAAAATCATGATCCGCATCAATGACTTTGTGAGGATTTTGAAGATACAACACTTCCAAGTCGTCTTGAAGCCACATTGCGTCCTTTTCAGTGATAAAGTCTGGTAAAATGTCATTTGGCATTTTTGGAAGTTCATATTTCAAACATCTGTTGCCTATGCTTTGTAGTTTACTTCCTAGCCCAAAACATAAATCACTGAAGTCTATAATGCACACATGTATGCAACTTGAATATTCCATTTTTAACGCATTTAATGCTGTTTCTTCATCTGCCGACCTATATTTTTCATTCATGCAGACAACAAGCTTTGGTTTGTGATTGAGTTCGTACACTATCTTGTCAAGAAACTTACGAATGAACAGAATAATGTCTTTAGTTTTCGGCCATAGAATAACAATCGTATAAACTGTGTATTCCTCTGCAAATGAAACAATCTGTTCACAGTTTTCAGCAATGCTATTTTTAACAGTTTGCAACCATGAATGGTGATCTTCTATTTTGTCCGGCGGACTGTCTGTCCTAGTGTCTGACAGTTCCCGATAGCCTCTCATGAAGCACCAATGTGTTCCGTTTTCAGAGAAAACTGGTGGTGGTTCTTTCCAAGTGCTTATTTTCAAGTGTCTATTCTGTTCACATTCATCCTGTACTGCATTCAGTAACCCATTTGTACAGCTGTTTATGTCGAAATCATACACCGCAATCCATGGAATTAGAGACAAATTTTTGAGATGCTTATGTCTGTTCGAGATGTCACCTGATATTAATATGAAGTGACGTTTTTTAAATTCGCCACAAGCTTTCCAAAACTTAGTAAATTCCCCTTCTTCTTCATGCACATCGTTTGTTTCAATGCTAGAAACCGACTCACTTGATTCCCATGCGTCCCAGGTTTCCAAATTGTTTGAAACCATGTGTGTTCCTTTTAATGCTGTTTGTTCACTTTTTACCAGTTCAGGTACTTTCAAACATTTTTCCAAGCTTTCCAATGATGTATCATTTGTACCAAGAAACCAATGAAAAATCATGCCAAATATTTCATTTGATGCCACACAGGATGCATTTTTACATCCATCTCTATACCACAATTCATTTTGTTTCAGTTCAAACTCGTCAAAAATTACATCCATTTTCACTATACTTGGTTGACCCATTTTCCAGCTGCTTGCAATTTCAATAATAACAAATGTCATAGACTTGTACTGAACCGGTAAACAGACATATGTCGGTGTGAAACTAAATGTGCTGTCCAGAAACATTCTTTCTTTTGAATAAAAATTCAGGTCAAAATCCTCTTTGCATCCGATGAGCTCTTTAGGGCTACCTTTAGTAACACCAATAACGATGTATGACCGAATTCTATGTGGTGTGTTCCACATACATATAATGTCTTGCTGACATGTATGTGGTTTTGCAAAGTATATGTCATGACATTTCACAAACTTTAAGTCTCTACCTTCTTCTTGTTCTAAAAGAGATTTTAAATGGTCACTATTTGGATCCTGGTCATCATGACGTAATATCTCTCGAGCCAGTGGCTTATCATTTTTGGATTTCGGGCTTTCTGTGCCAGCCTTCCGATCATAAATAACTTCTGTCCATTCCCCATCTGATTTGGTACAGTTCTTCATTTGCCTACTAGTAGCTGTAGCTTCACACTTGGTTGTGTTCACTGTGTTTAACATGCTCCATTCCCGGTCTGATTTGGTACAGTTCTTCATTTGCCTACTAGTAGCTGTTGCTTCACACTTGGTTGTGTTCCCTGTGTTTAACATGCTTGTACTATTTGATACTCTAGCATCAGTTTTTGCACGTGTAGGCTTTGAAGAATAATGTGCTGATTTATTTTTGACTTGTTTGGCCCCATCATTTGCTAGTTGAGGCTTTTTCTTTCCACGGCTAACTTTAGTCCATTGATTGTCACTCAAAGCTGTTTCACTGTTTAATTGGTTTGTTTGCTGAAAACTTGATGAATCTTGTTTTTCAACATTTGGCTGTTCATCACCAAGCGTTTTCTTTACAGCCTCTGCAAAGCTTCTTTTGCTTACACTTGAGTCATCTTTACCCCTCAATGTCACAAAAATACTATTGTCACAACTTTGCTGTTTAAAGACATCATTGTGATGCAAAATAAAGTCATGAACTTGTGCACCACACAGCTGTTCAAATGTCAAAGCGCCATTAGAAATCTTAACACTTTCCTCTGCTACCTGTATTAAATCTTGTAATTCTACTCTCCCACGACTTTTCGCAAGTATGTTTTTAAGAATAAGAAATCCAGAAGCTGCTTTGGTCTGTGCTTTTTCTGGAAAAATAAAAAAAGTCAAACATGTTTATGTTCTAAATGAAAGAAGAGGGCAGAAAAGGTTCTGGATTGTTCGCTAAAGTAATAATTAAGGATTCGAAGAAGAACAGTTATTTTTTTATAAATGTCTATAAAAATGAGACCACAAACGCATGTGTAGTCTTTAACTCAGGGGCATGCTTTTAATAAATATTATACAAATGTACATGAACACTGTTTCTTGTAACATACAAAATGTTCAAGCTCACAACCTAGTGATTTAATTTTTTTAATACATTTTTTAGAGTTTTTAATAATAAAGTAAGTATTAAATACGCATGTGACATCCAGGACATGGCCTACCGTGGCATGAAGAATGTTATTTGAGGACCACTTTGCATTGTATCATACTAAATATTAGGCCTCTAAACCTTGTGGTTGTAGTTCAAGTTTTATTTTGCTATGTTAATCTTTAACAAGGTGTGTTACCATATGACACTGATGCCCCCTCATTCCAGTGCACTTTCATCTCAAAACTCCACTTATGTAAAAAAAAACAAGCTGTTTATAGTCTAATTTGACTTTTGACCTCTAAGTGTGACCTTTCACCTTTGAGGTAATGAGACATGATACTCAGTCTCTTCCTGGTGGTCATTTGTGGTAAGTTATTTTAAAATTGCATCGACAACTGACAAAGCTACAGTCCGGACAAGCTGTTTTTTGACCTCTAAGTGAGACTTTCATCTTTGAGGTATGGAGACAGGTGTAACATGCGGCTTGTGGTCTTATGATCGTTAACATTTGTTCTTTGTTATGTTAAAATCCATCAATTTATGCCTAAGTTATGGCTGAGACAAGAATTTTGGGACAGACATCCAGACCTTTGCTATTTGCAGAAAATATTGGGATCACGCCAATGGTCCTTGTTAAAAAGTAACCATTAACTGGGAATTTTGGGCTGAATTTGGGGGGAAATTACATTGAAATACCTTCAAAACAACAAAATTAATTATATGTACCCTTTTTCTTGTCAGACAGTTCCAATCTTGCTTTCTCCACTTGTAGCTGTGATAACTGTCTTGTATCCTTTATTAGGTCTGCAATGTCATTCGATATCGCTTCCCGCTGCAAAATACCGGTATCTTCTGAAAACAAAACGAGGGCAAAGATTGCGCTTATTCGTACACATGAGTAATTTTTATCAGAAGTTTACAATTATTGAAGTTATTTTGTAAAACAAGTCTATAACACTGTTTGAATCCCCAGACTTTGAAAATGTTGACCCCAGGGTATACTTGGTAAAGGACGGCTATACAATAAATGTTACTTAGACAATAACACACAACAGAGCTGGGACGGATGTCTATAATCGGCACACTTCTGAAATAACAGCCCGAAGGCCATTATGTGGCTAGGGTCAATTATATATTTTAGGCCAAGCTCTGCCGTGTGTTATCGTTTTTATCACATATCATCCTATTTTATACCTTCACTCAAATGTATTACCAAACATGCTTTCCATACTTTTATTTTCATTCAATTGATTAGGCAATTTATGACGTATCTCGTGTGACATCATTTTTGTGACAAAACACACAAGTTTAAGCTGTATAATGATGTGACCCCCAGGGTGTGACCAGTTTTGACCTAAGGGGCATGATTGTTACACATTTTCTTAAGGACTTCAATACAATTGCACATACAATATTCAACCTCTCGGCCTTGTGGTTTGAGAGAAAAAAAATTACTGATTGTGTTATTATTAAGTAGACCATGTCACATAAGTGACGAATAACCCCAAATGCTGCATTAAGACAGTGTAACAATTCAAAATTGGACCCTGGAGCATGGTCAGATTTGACACGAGGGGCATTATTTAAACAAACTTTGTAGTGAACCACAGTACAATATTGCATACCCAATACTAAACCAGGGTCAAGATTTGATGAAACTTATTAAGAGGGCCAATATGCAACATGCAATGCTATTAACCAAATGTAACTCATCTGGATGCTGCAGTTTCTGAGATGTATACTTTTGCTAATAATAATAATGTAACAGAAATTCTAATAGTAAACAAGGGACAAAATTGTCCCAAAACCAGGTTTTCAATTTGAAAAAAAAAACATGATAAAGGGAGACAAATCAAAATGTGCATTGTTACTGATTGCCTCTAGTTACCCCCCTTGTGTCAAATTCAATAAAATTCAATCTATTTTCTCGAAGTGTGACCTTGACCTTGGAGATATTGACGTAATTCTTACGCGCAACACACCGTCCAATGATGGTGAAAAAATGTGCCAAATGATTTTAAAATCTCACAATGAACGACATAGTTATGGCCCGGGCAAACTCATTTATGGCCATTTTTGACCTTTGAACTCAAAGTGTGACCTTGACCTTGGAGATATCAACGTAATTATTTTGCGCGACACACCGTCCAATGATGGTGAAAAAATGTGCCAAATGATTTTAAAATATGACAATAAATGACATAGTTATGGCCCGGACAAGCTCATTTATGGCCATTTTTGACCTTTGAACTCAAAGTGTGACCTTGACNCTTTTCACTATTGCTGGCCCCGTGTCTATAATTTTACAGCTGGCTTTCTTTATTTCCCTAAGTTGTTGGGTTATAGGAATCAAAGGTGATAGTTATGTGGTACACATTTCCCGATGATTCATTTTTTTGTAAATGAAGTAATCCAATAATTGTTTGCACACTTCAGAATATACATATTTTATCCGAACTAAATACGAACAGGTTTTTTTAAAACGTATGCCATATTAGAAAACAGTACCGTATCGTTGAGAATGATTTTGTGCGGATGTGTCAGATGTGTTATTGATTAAATGTTCATTCGGAACGGTTTCTGCAGAGCCTTATCTATGAAAATTGGGCTTAAAGCATGTGGGTAAAGTGTCGTCTCAGATTAGCCTGTGTAGTCCGCACAGGCTAACCAGGGACGACACTTGCCGTTTTTTGGCTTTATTTTTCGTTTGAATGGAGTCTCTTATTAGCAAAACTTCAGTTTAGGCATAAAGAGTCGTCCCTGGTGAGCCTGTACGGAATGCATTAAGCCCAGTTTTCCCAGAACGATGCTCATATCTGTATACCAGTTTTACCCCTAGACCCAGTCCCTTTCTTCCGTAAATAATGCATGCTTCGATAACATAGTCAGTTCTAATGAAAGAAAATGACGTTTAGTTCGATGAAAACTTGTTTCTCTTATTAGAAATATACAATATATTAACCCAGGTTTATGTTCAAAGGCGTATCGTGTAAATGGATAATATACTTTTCTGTTCGCTTGGCATGAGCAGAAAGGGCACACTCGATTTACTTTTGAGGCATCACAGAGGTCTAAATGAGCCTCGCTCTGTTATAACTGGGCGTAATGCATATGCGTATAGTTTCGTATCAGATTAGCCTTTGAGTCGCCTAAACTGGATTTTCGCTCATAAGAAACTTACTTCAAACGAAAAAAACCATTAAAGTGGAAAGTGTCATCCCTGATTAGCTTAAGTTGAGACGACATTTTGACACACATGGATTAGGTAAGCCCCGTTTTCACACAGCGAGTCTCAAATTAGAAACGATTAAAACGAATTTGGGGACTGGAGCTTTAACAATTCACCATCTAAGAAGTTGTTTTGGAAAATGTTTGAGTTATCCAAATCGTCGACCATGAATGGAATCGATCTAGCAGTCTTCAGAATGAATGATTCCAATATACATTGATAATCAAAACGCTGACAGCATTGGAAGACGGAATACGATACAATAACAGAATATCAATGGATAAAATCGAGTGCTCAAATTGTCAACCTAATTCGTTTTGATATAATTTGTATACGAAAAACGAGTACATGCCTCGGATTATTCAAGACGGATTTACAAAACTGATCACGGAAGCGTACGAATTTCCACAAATAGTTGGTAACTTCTTTCAAACGTAGTGAGTTAAAAGTAGGCCAGTGGATTCATTTTCTTTTAATCGCAGTCTTAAAGACATCAGTCTTATGAATATATGAAAAATCATTCGTAATAACTGACATGGAATTGAAATAATAGTCTGTTATCTTCTTCAAGATATAACTGATTGGCTGAAGTTTATTTAAACCCCAGTCCACAAGCACTTGAAAAAAGCTTTGCAGAAACTGATTCTGATATATACATATAATCGACCAAAATATCAAAACCGCACTGAAATCGTCAGAATAATGAACTTATGTGAGTATTAGTTTCACAGTTTCTACGCACGCGATTGCGAGTGATGCCTCTGAAGCAACTAGAATACGTACACTAGCGTTCATGAAGTATTTAAGTATGATCTTATTTTAACCTGTTTTAAATATAGAGGGTACATCATCCTGACGCTGTCTTCCCGTCCGTATTCTTTTGTACCAAGCGCTTTCGAACATACGTATAATTCAATGTATTTCTTACAAGCGATTTAGTGAACACATAAATCAAAGTCTTTAATAAGAATTGATGCATATACATTTTTTGTATACAGGGGCTTGAAGTTATCATTTTTAACGTGTTTAGAATGGGCAGAATATGGTTTAATCACGTCTCAACTTGCGTGCGTAAATAAATGGTTCTGTTATTCAAACCAATGATACTCATTCTTTTTTATTGAAAGCATACTAAAGGGGACATGAGATACAAATAACAAAAATTTCAAGAAAGTAGCAAAAAAGCATGTTATTATCCGAAAAATTCGTTCCATGATTCGGTGCGCCACTAATGCAAATTTTGCGGGGGTGCTTGGACAATCTTCATTCAGGTCGTTCAAAAATTCATTCTGAGCGCGGAAGGACAAATTCTGCCTGTTTACGAAAATGAGTGCGTTTTGACGAAATAAATTTGCATTTTTTTTTTAAATACGTCGAATTATCACCAAGTACTATACATAAATATAATAATGTTTTAAACAAAGACGTTCCCAATGTTCTTTCGGTTCACCATAGGTTGTGCACTAAAATACCATGAACTAAAAAAAAGTGTCAGTGAGACGAATTCCCGACAACAGCGGATACCAGAAGTACGCGAGGTGTATCCGGGTGGATTGCCTTTCTTCAAGAATGCGGATGTGTTATGATTGGCCATGATGAAAAAGTGAGTTCTTTATGAAGTATGCAACGGGAACAAGACAATACCTGATTGTATCGTTCTATTTAAAGTCACATAAACTTGAAATCGTTTCCGTGTTGGAAAATTCGGGTGTTGTTAGGAGTTTATACAGCCTGAGGCTGCATTATGTGTTGGCACGGAGTGTGTGCCCCAGCACTCCGACGTAATAAACTTACTTGCCTCACGATAGTTGGGTAGAATTTTAAATATAGTTGCACTTTCCAGCTGTTAAGTTTTTACTGAAATATTTTCAATTTCGATTTGGTCTTGAATTGTGTATATGTGTGTGTGGGTGGGGGGGGGGGGTATTTCAAAGCTAACGAGGTCCTTCCGCGCCTGAGGCTACATTATGTGCGGACCTGGAGTGTGTCACAGCACTCATACCTTATTAACTTAATTGACTCACAAAATTTGCATCTGTTTTTTAAATTTTTTGGCTGCAATTTCCAGCTATTTACATGTAGTTGTGGTTAAATGATTTTCAATTTTGGTGTGGTCATGGGTTGTGGGGGGAAGCCAGAGTACCCAGAGGAAACCCCACCTGTCCGGAATAGTGAACACCAACCACTCAAGTGCATAGTAATTGAACCCGAGTCGCTGAGGTGAGAAGCGCGTGTACCAACCACTGCGCTAACCGGACAGCCAAACACTTATGAGATACCCTTATATGCCAGTACATGTTATGTTTGAGGTACTAAATACATGCGTTTTAAACATCAACATTAAATATACCATCTACCAAACATTTAATACATTATTAATATTTATAAAAAAAATTGAATGATGGCAATTAAATCCCATTATTATGAAACAAACGTACTTGAGTCATATTGAAGCTGCAGTAACAGCAACAACAAAAAAAAAAACACACAAACACACTTTATAAAATAAAACAGTTCTGTTCTATGAATAGAACGCTGCTATAAACTAACAAAATATTAAAACACTAGGGCCCCTTAGGGGCTCACCTAAGACCAGAAGGAACTAAACTATTCTGAGAATGAGGAGTTCAGAAAAATATAAGTACTTAATGAAACATAAATATTTAATTTCAGAGCATTTAGGGTTTTAAACTTGTTTAGGGCTAGCCAAAACCTCACAGTTACCTGAAGATTAAATCCACATGCACCTCAAAAATAATTTTAATCAAATGTACCTAGGCAGACAGAACATGAAAACATGAATACCTATGCACAACCCATGCGAAAGACAAAAAAAATCTTGCCGGACATGAGGTTTTACTATATGCATAAAGGAAAACAAGTAACCTGAAGGGGGGGCCAATTTTGATCACAGGGGGATTATTTGAACAATCTTTGTAGAGGACCACCATACGATATTACACATTAAATATTAAACCCCTGAACCTTGCGTTTTCATAGAAGATTTTTTAAGTAATTTACTATATAAGTCTACAATCCGTAATTACTCTTAGTTTTCTGACAATTTTTGGAAACCCCTGTTTTTAGCCAAAATAATTATTTTTCATGACTCTAAATTTTCGGACATACTGGTTTTGGCAATAATTAATGACTACATTTTCGGACAGTTTATTTTACAATGCAATTTTACCAGAATGCTGCCCTGTTGCGCTAATCAGGTGACACTTTGATCATGCGTTTGTACAACCGGATTAAGGTCATAAAACTTGGCAGACGAACGCCGTAAGACAAGGAACCATTAAATTTGCGTTATTGGTTAAACTGCTTAAGGTGAAACATATATACAAGTAATTTATACAATTATCAATACTGCCTGGTATTTTACAAGTACGTGCTATTATTTGTTGACAAAATTGATGCTATACATATTGCATACCCGAATCAGATGCAAATTAAGTGTTTCAAACAATAACAAACAATAACAGTGCAGACATACATATGAAATTTGAACAACTTTAAAAGAGGGTCACCCAAGGATCATTCTTGTGAAGTTTTATTAAAACCTGCCCAGCAGTTCAAGAGGGAAGTCATTAGAAGACAAAAAGTTAACGGACGGACACACCCACACACGGACTGACGAAAAACAGACAATACTAAAAGCTACCCATGGGCACTTTTTGTAAGTTAGTAAGTACATTAGGTTGGAGTGCTGGGACACAATCCAGGTCTTCACATAGTGCAGCCTCAGGAGCGGAATGACCTCATAAACATACAGGGGGTAAGAGAAGATTTTGTAAGAGAAAAACGGATTATATTAAGCCTTTAAACTATGCCTTTAACTAAACCATACTGTTGTAAATATATATATACAGATGGACAAATTTTACATCTGTTTAGTTTAATCAAAATAGTACATACAAAAACAATTAGTAAGATCATGTAGCTAATGGGCATGGTTAGTTCAGACAGCTATTTGTTTCCTTCTTTCTAAAGTACCGGTAAATGGCACTTTCCCAATCGAGGAAAAATTCCTTATTCCCAATTCCCATCCCAAAAAATCCCAAAACGAAGGAATTTCGCATCTGTTTTCACCCAAAATTGCGAGTGAACAAATACGATGGATAACGGTACTTATGTGCAGCCATGAGCACCTTGCTCATTAATTTTGGGTTCAATCAATCAGGCTGTTTCCATTTTTTTTATTTTTTTTTGTAATTCCATTTTTTATTTCCATCGTAAACATATATTATGCATATAACATATTTGTTTCCGTAAATACACTAAAATATTATATCTGTTTTAACATTTTTTGGGATATTAGTTATGGTACATAGCTATAGCTAACAAAGGACTATGGTTATTTTGAATAAAAAAGTTTATGTTTAAAACAGTGACAATATCAAACATGGTTTAAAGGTTAACTGATATGGAATAGTATGGGAAGAAAACACACACAAAAAAAGAAAAAATGTATGTTGCTTTAAGGTAGGTGTACCTCTGTTATAAAGTATATTAAAAATTTATTTTTTATTTTTTTAGGGTATGTGTACAAATTGAGCATAAAACGCGCCCAACGAGTATTTAATATATGTAGTTTATTTTGTATAGTCGCGATAATTTCCTCGAGTTTAATTCTATTATTAAAAAAGAACACAAAAGCATCTATGTGTGGTGTTTTTTTTCCTGTTTGCATTTAAAGATAAAATATTAGCCAATAATATTACAGAGTTTGTAATGTGTTTATTGTTGGAATCAGCTATGGTCACATTGCAGAATGATATAATTGCAAATTTTAGTTCAATGTTTTCCAACTTTTCTAACTTGTTGTAAATAAAGTTTTTGATATCAATCCAAAACTTTTGAATAAAATGACAGTCCCAGAAAACGTGAGTATTGGTTTCTGAGTGCATATAACAAAAATCACATAATGTTGACGGAACAAGATTGCATTTATGGAGGAAGGTATTTTTTGGTAAAATTAGCATGAGGTATTTATATTGGAAGTTTCTTAGTTTGGTGTCAATTGTTAATTTGATTGGTTGGCTGAAGATGGTTCCTTGGTTAATGTCTTGATTATTTAGCGTGTCTTTCCACTTATCAAATTGTTTGCACTCTTCTGGTTTGTGTTTTAGTATATTTTATTTTTTTACTTGAAACGAATGCAGAAAACAAGAGATGTGTTTGTCAGAAACACAATGCCCCCTACTGCGCCGCTTTGAAATACAATTTCTATTTATCATTTGGCAGGTATAGAAATTATCTCCCTCAAAAGCTTATAACTTCTCTTGGATTGTGTTTTTTGACCTTTGACCTTGAAGGATGACCTTGACCTTTCACCACTCAAAATGTGCAGATCCATGAGATACACATGCATGCCAAATATCAATTTGCTCTCTTCAATATTGCAAAAGTTATGACCAATGTTAAAGTTTTCAGACGGACGGACAGACAGACGGACAGATTAACTGCTATATGCCACCCTACCTGGGGCATTGAAATAATGAGCCATGATAGTAAAAACTACACACACAATTAAATGAGGGTGCTTGTTGTTGTCAAAGTTTGGCTATAAGAAGACTTTAAACTGTTGATGATACCCAGTCTGAATAAGTGTCAAACCAGTTACCATCCCCCTCAAGTGTTGAACATTTTTTTCCTTGCCATTCACATTTATACATGTAACATGGTGCTAATGTTATTATGCTAAAGTAGCAATATCATCTGACTGTGTATGTTCTTTGTTATATATTTTTTTTTATACCAACTTTAGTACAATATGATCATTTTGGCATACCTGTGAAAGAATATTTAAATAGGAAAGGGCAATAAAGTACTTAGCCATTGAAAATTTCCAATATTCCCAATTTGAAGATTTAACTCATTCCATACTACAGCCTTATCTCTAGGCAAACCCTATCAGTAAAAGCCTTATCTACCCCTAGCTAATCAGTACCCTGTTTAGCTCTGAATGCCTGACAGATTGTTATCTGTGTATTGTTAGTGGTGTGAAATAAGGGTGTTTTTAGGTTTTGTCTTGTTATTTTGTTGACTGTTTATGTAACACAGGTAATGTTTGGCATTTTATTATTTAATTGCCAATTAAGAAAATGGATATGGTATCATATGAAAATTTCAAAATCTTGCATAACTTATATATAAAAAAATATATTATTTTCAAAATAATGTTTCCAATACCATAATTATTGAAATATGCACATTTAACAAATAAATACTGTTTTATACAAATATAAACACTCATATAAGATTGTTTTTAAAAATGAAAATAAAAAAAATTAAGACATAAAACAATCATAAGATATTGATAATAATAAAAACAAACATAAGCACATTTATGTTTCAATTGTAATTTATGAAATAAACAATCAAAACAACCAAAATCTGAGAACATCTAAATATACTTATATTAGAAGTTCATAAATTAAATTGAATACAAATAACTATCCTTATTAAAATAAACACTAGTTACCAGTTATTGAAATGTATTTATATTTTTGTCATATTTTCACATGTTTTAGCCAGAAATAGATAGCAAAATCAATTTCCAGATTCAGAAAGAATATATAAAAAGAATTTTCTTAGGTTTTAAAACTGACTGCAAATAAATAACCAATTTAAACAGACGTATTTTTAAGTCATTAGGCATTCAGAGCTACATCCAAGTTGTCGTATATATACGACGCTAGGAACTCACACTGTAGATTATTGGACGCATATATACGAAGCTAGGAACTCCACTGTAGATTATCAGGACGCATATATACGACACTAGGGCTGAATGGGTTAATGGCGCGAATTTCAGAAATTTAGTGTGCCATTTTTTACCAATGGACCTGTACCTGTAGTTTTCTCAATTGAGAAAAAAAAACGCTGAAAGACCTCAGGGGCCTAAAGTCACTTTTAACAATCTTCTAGAGAACTACTTCAGGAACTTTGTGAAAGATGGTCAACCAAGGATCATAACTGTGAAGTTTATGACCTTGAAGGACAATGAAACGTGCAATGGGCAATCATAATTAAAGACTTAAAAACACCATCAATTTTGATAACATCAAAACACTATCAATTTCACACTGCTGAGTAGAAAAACTTACAAACACAGTATGTTAATTATTCATTACCAGCATCTAGCAAAACAAGTAAGTTTCGATGTGATAATTTAGCAACTCTTTTTTTCTGGCAATATTAGCTCCAGCAAATTTAGTGCCCTATAAAACGTTGCACTTAATGTGCATGTAACATCTCATTAACTATACTAACCATGAGCATTCTCTTCTGCTTTGTTCACCGTAAATGGGGTAACTTGGTCATCCCTTGGCTTAACCTTGCTTTTCTTCTTCTTTGTATTCTTCTTAGGCATTTTGTTTCATAGAGTCTAGACTGTCCAAGTGGTTGATAAGGACTGGTCTCACACACCTGTAGCAAAACAAGCTATATGTAAGCCCTTAGCAAATATTGAGCTAAAAATGGGCAATAGATCCAGCCAATTTAGCCCCATAGAAAAGTAGAAAACGTGTCAAAAATCGTATGTATTCAAATTCTAACACACCTATGGGTTTGTTTATAGATTCGAAGCTTATTCTCAGAAATAAGGAACAAATCTGATAAGGAACAAAATGTTGCAGCAATATTGTAATGAAATCACCAGAAACAGAATGTTTCTTTCCTGTTCAACTGACAAAAGCTTATGTGCTTAAAATGATACATGCTACCAAATTAGTAGTGTTATCTTTTGTCAATAGGCTATCAACTAAGTCCATGCATCTTTCTTAAATTTTACATAGCTTACCTGTCACCAATTGTATTTGCTAAACAAGATTTGTTAGGAAGAACAGTATACGTTTTATTTTTTTAATTTCATGGCTTTTTTTCCTTCTAACAGAATGGCCGTTTTTCAAAAAATTTAGAAGTTCGCGGCTCATATTTTCACAATTTGAAGAAGTTTGCGACTCAAATTTCCACAATTTAAAATAGTTTGAGAATGATTTTTTCACAATTTTGAACAGTTCTCGACTCATTTGTTCACAAAACGAGGGGGCCAAGGCCACTTCACAAAGATGGGGAAAAAAAGCTCTGAATTTTATACACATGCCAATACAGATATTGCATTTAACAATGTAAGTGAGGTAATTTTCAATTTACAGTCAGTTTTAAAATGTACTGGTACATTATTAAGCATTTAAAAACAATCTGATGGCTCATCATGGATATGCTACCATAGACTGACAGGGCCCTCGTTTGGCCGTTTTTGGGGCCGAAATTCGGCCCCATTCCCCCCTTAAAATAGTATACTTTTTCCCCTATTTCAGCTAAAAATTCCCCCCTCCAAAAAAAAGTTTTTTTTCTTTTTTTTTTTACTTTTATACCTATGTTGCCAGCTGGTATTGTGGCTATTAACCTTTGATTTAATGAATATTTATGTAAATTACATTAAAATATAGCAATTTTAAGTGTTGAATGGTTGGTGAAAAGATCTTCTTAAATTCCCCTTTTTGCCCAAAATGACGCGGAATTCCCCCCTCTAAGGGCCCCGGCCCCAATCCCCCAAAGTGTAGCAAGGGCCCTGACTGTCAGCATTCCCAAAACATATACTATTAGAAAACATTGAATGGTTTTAACTATGGACACATTGAATGAAATCATTTATAACAAATGCAATGTCATAATACAGACGTTGATCTTCATTAATGAATATTTGAAATAAATGTTACGCTCTAATAAAAATAGTTCCAGCTGACAGAAAATCACAGAGGTGAACATACTATAAAAAGATGGTAACTTCATTGCGTCATTTAATACATATATAGCTGTCCGGTTAGCGCAGTGGTTGGTACACGCGCCTCTCACCTACGCGACCCAGTTTCAATCCCCATTCCCTGAAGCATGTGAGTTTGCTTGGTGGTCACCATATCAGATAGGTGGGGTTTCCTCCGGGTATGCCGGCTTCTCCACACAACACAAGACCATACCAAAATTGAAAATCTTTCAATGATATTAAAAAATAACTGGAAATTGCAGTTTTTTTTTTTTTTAATCGTCCCAATGATCATGAGTCTAGTTAGTTCAATAGATAGCAGTGCTGATACACACTCCGGATCCACACATTATGAATCCTCATGCGCAGGGGGGCCTCATAAAACTTCGTTAAAACAGCCTCACAATCGTGAAAAACGACCACACTCTAAAAATAAATGTGGTTAAATTAAAACGACCACATTTGTTTTTGCATTTAAAATTGGAATGCAAACACCAAAAACAATGCTTTCAAATTCATTAGGTTTATTTCAGTACACTTCATAAAAACTAAAAATTTAAAGGTAATACAATTATGTGAATATGTAAATCTATTGAGTTATGGACATACATTTAAGGAACTTTAGGAGTAAGGATAACACAGGATAACCAAAATTAACATTTGATTGTGATTTTAATACATAAATTTCACACATATTTTGTAACCGGATCATAGGCATGTTATACCCCTTCAACACAGGGAAATAAATTTATTCATTATTAATTTTATTATCATATGATTTTTTCATATGACCATGCTGAGACTGAATAGAGGAAAGGGCCTCTTTTTGATATACTCTTTGATGGGTTTTCATGAAACTTGGCTACAATGGTAAGGTTGCTCAAGGTTAAAGTCACACTTGAAGGTCAATAGTTTACCATTCATCATGTTTCCTACCTGCTCCATATTTCCTATAGTGCTATACCCATAGAAAAGTTAACATAACTCAGAAGATGTCTATAAGTCATGAGTCTATAAAGCTGCCTCAAAATCAAGGTCATCACTTCAAGAAAAAAAATGTGGGAAGTGAAAAGATCTATAATTGCCTCTTGGACAGTCTTGTTCAAACTAGAAAGAAAGATTTAAATGCCAAGCGTGCTCTTTTGGGTAAAAGACACTTTCAAATTGTCAACTTTTGAATCCAGCTGAATATGTCCATAGCAAGGTTTAGTGTTGTTCCTTTGCAAACCCTTAAATTTACACACAATATTCTTTGATCTTTCACCTCTCAACTTATTTTAAAAAACTAACCGTTTCACGTAAAATTGCACATCTTCGCTTCTCATGTGTATGTTATCCTATAATACTTACAAGATCTTCTTGATATTTTGGCCATAATGGAGCTTTAATTATACGCGTGCTTCTTCCGTATTTAGTTATTTTTCAAATGATGTGCAAGTCTGATGTTTTATTTATAGAAACTAACTGGAAATTCCAAAACATGTGACACGTCACGTCCTGTGAATATTTTAATTGATACATAAAGTGATTAAATCAGACGGAAAAGACCAATACATGTGTAAATATTTTCTGTAACAATAGTTTGTACCCACAGACTACTATTGATCGTTATTCACTTACAATCATGGATTTTTACTAACAATGCTCAATATCTTACCTTCTGTCTCAAAGAAACAACTCCCTCCAAAACGTAGGATTTCCGAAAATAGCTTTACGTAACGTGGGATTTCCGAAAATTGATTTAAGTATGATAGGGCATTTGGGTATGCGTTGTCCATTTTTCACGTTCTTTTTTTACATTAATTATTTTAAAGTTGTATCCCGTTAAACTTACGAATAACGATTTACATCACAGTTCGCTCGTTCACGTTTAGTATAACAAGACCAATAATCATGATAATGGTGGGACATTTGGGACGGTCTGATGAATGTTCCACATTACGCCCATTCGAGAGTTTTTGCCTACGTTCACTTGCCCTTTTTGTTCGACCTCCCATCACAGTCTCGTTCCATGCTCGCAGGAAATTTAACGTCGTGCAAGAGACTGCAAGTTTTTGTTCGGATTGATTTCGGAAAGTTGTACGAACCACACATGCCTACAAGTGCACGGGTTAATCTGTGCATTTGCGCGAGTCGGATATAAAGTTAGAAAGTCCGATCATAAGGCTCCCCCACAACTCACACACCCAACACAATGTTATTGTTTCGTTTTCTTTGTGGAAAACTTACATATTTCCAATTTAAAATAGTATTCAGAACACCAGAAATTTATTTCACCTTTGATTCAACTGACCAATACAATGTTATTGATCATAGACAGGTAGTGGTTTGAGCTAACCAAAAGCCATCAAATAAAGGAACAATTGAATTTGTGTACGAACAGATAATCGTTTGTTTTATTTACTCTCTATTTCAAATGTTAAACTGCTCAAAAGTTGGATTACTATAAAATTAAACAACATTTTCGTCTTCAACTTTCTGGAGGCGCTTACACTGTTACTGTTTGAAACACTTAATAGGCGCTGATTTATTATATTTTACATAATGCGTTTTACATGAAATTTTATAAGGACACCAAAGGGTAATAAGACCAAAAATATTTTATTTACACTATCATACCTATTTAGAACTTACTGTGACTTTATGTGTGTTTCTTTCCCTCATATGCACGTACATCCTCTATCTTTTGTCCGTTTGAACGTCACGATGTCCATTACCGGTACTTGTGTTCATAATATAACGAAAAAGGAATGCAAACAAATATTTGCAACGTGAAATTGAACATAAATACAATATTATTGTTTTTGCTTGAAAAAAAAACATCAACACTTTTTGAATAAAAGATTATTTCGTGCACGAAAAAATATCAGATGAAAATCAAACTTATGCAAATCATAGTAAACAAGAAACACATATGAAACTAAGGTGCCTCACGCATTAAGGACCAATTGTTCGACATTTTCCATATTTTAATTTGCATCTTCGTATATCCTAAGTTGAAATATGTTGTCTAAACTATTGTTTGAGTAAAAGGTATTTTTATTAATAACCTGTTTACTGGCAGCGTGTAACATTAAAACCATTTTAAGTTCAATACTATCCGAGACTCACGTGATGATGGCAACCTAAATTGAGCTGAAATGAATCCTTTGTAAATAAATACGTATTAGATATTATTTAATCAACAGTTTTGCTTCATGTTTAATTAAACAAACGTTCATAACAATTGTTTAAGTTTGGAAAGTCTACTCCAGATGAGACGCTGGTAGCGGAACAAAATAATGGTAAATGATAAAAAATATTTTTTTACCGCGTTCTTATTTTAAAGAAAGATCGTCATTGTGGCAAACTTTTATCCAAGCTTTAAACATAAATATGGGGTATGAAATAATTCATCAACAATGCCCTGTACTCATAAACGCATGAATGGCAGACAAATCGATATTACTCGAATATTATCCGTTAATATGCTAAATCTAAATTCATTTAAGCCATTTTTTGGCATGGAAATCCTATGCAGAGTCAGTCTCCAAAAGCGGTACGACCATGTCTGAATTTTCGTCAGTTGTCTCAACATGTATTTGAACTGTTTAAGTACGCGTTGCGTTTAAATATACTGTCCCGCATGTGACCAGTTGAACAAAAAAAGAAATAAAGTAATCAAGTACTATTGGTGTGTTTATGTGATAAAAATATAATATGAATAATAATGGATCATTGTTATTACATTGTATTATAACTTCCATCACATTACATACCTTGTACCGGTATAACATTAGATATAAATGAACATCCTACAATTGAATTGGATGTCACTATTGTGGATATTGTCAGATTAGTGTTCATATGATCAATAAATACTTGTCTTCAAAATTATTCTCATTTACAAGAATAATGATTCTGGCTTGGAACCAGCCCCCTAAGAAAATGAATGGTATTTGTGTTGTAAGTCCTTCCAAATACAGGGCCCATCATTCTGAAATTGTGAAGTGATATAAAACACATCACCCATGTTGTCGGAACTATTCCAGAAAGTATTGTAAGTGGGGTTTCTGTCGGTTCTGATATGTTTCTTTGTAAATTACGGTGTATTATATATTCAAATAATGGTTTATATAGTGTGACAAATAGTTTTTTTCATTATTCAAATCAAATCAAATCAAAATTTATTTTAAGTCGGTACATGTGCAACAAAGAAACATTAGCTATGAATAGCTATTAACCGACATTTTATTAATGAATATTTATCATGATGATTCTAAGATTATTTGTAAAATGAAAAGTGTTTTCACCCATGTGCGATGTTTCAAAATGTTTTATAAATGCCCCAGACCTTTGTGTAGAACCATAAGGTAACGTGTTTCCCTATTGGAGAAGACGTTTTGGTACTGCGAAAACAGCTACAAAAGTTTAAGATATTTTCGCAAAATATAGCTGCGCTAAATTAATTATTTTTTAGTGAATGCTAAAAAGTAAGAAAAACTGTTTTTATTCATACTAAAGATAAACAATATAAAGTTTGTTTCGTAAAAAGTAGAAAGTGCTACGTTATTGGCGACTAGTCTGATAAATGAGACGTTGAACGCAGAGTGAGAAATTTTCCAGCGAATAATACCAATAACTAGCGTTCTCTCATACATTTCTATATATATATGTTTATATCGGATAAAAATGGTTATGGAGATACATGTGTTTAAAGTGGAAACCCCATATCATATTTCTAAACCAGATACCCCGTAACTGGCCATATATATATATA
>VMBQ01008326.1:0-31799 GCA_007657795.1 Dreissena rostriformis
ACCATCACATTTTGACTCAGAATCCCTTTTTTGCGACACATAACAAAAATTGGAAAATAAACCAACATCAACTCGGCCGGCTTTAAATGTTGAAAGTGCATAATTAACAAAGAATGCATTATTTATAAAAACAAAACAAGAAAACACATCAAATATTTAGCTAAGGAGGAAGAAAAAAAATCTTTGATTTATGAAAGAAGATTAATAAAAGTGTCCCAAAATGTACTTACACATAAAAATTGCATTTACTGGAAAATAAAACTGTCACCTGTATTAATTACCACAGGTCAAACATGCCGTAAGCTACATCCTTGTAAGTTCTAAGTAAAAATAGAAAAAAAATGAGATAATAAAAAAAGAAAAAGAAATGTAAAGAAATGCCCTTGGACAATCCTGGCAAAAACCCTTCTTACACCACTGTTGGTATTATAGCTTGCGTAGAATTTTTTTGGCTGAATGTAATCACATGTATCAAATAACTATGCTTTCACAAAGAAGTAAACACTGACTAGATTGCCTTGTACAGTAAAAGTGAACAATAAACAAGGTGTGTAGGAATGATTTCCAGTTGATCATGAGTTATAAATAAGATTTCTCCGCCCTATAAAGATCCCAATTCTATGCTTACAGAAGCTAAACAGAAGGCATAACGGGGAAGCACCTTGAAAAGAGTAATTTACTGAATTGGTGGCCGGAATCAAACAGAAGATCTGCAAGATCAAAGTTCTAATATCTATGAGATCAAAGTTACAAAATCTGCAAAATGTGCATGACTTAAATAATATTGAGCAAACATTTAATTGGAGTATTAAATATCTCCATATGTCCCTGGTATTGAATTACATCATGATCAGACTGTATCTTCACCTTTCATGAACTTAATTGATTATTTGATGATTTGATGCTTGTTCAAAGGCAGATTTAATTAATAAAGGAGCTTGATTAGATTGCGGATGATGATGTTCATAGTTCAAAAGATACATTGTGTTGCTTTTAAAAAGTTTGAAGATCCATTCATCCCTTCAGCAGGTTTTTATTTATTGTCAATCACTGATTTTTGTTGCCTGTCGTTGTCTGTCATATGAGCACAAAATATGTATCAGGGGTAAAAGCTTTGTAGGTTTGGTCAATAGCCAAGGGAAAGATCATATTTTGTTCAAATTTTGATAAAATGTTCTGTGACTATAAACAGATTGCTCTATAAAATTCAATATAAGATATGTCTTTAAGGCATTCAGAAAGCATGGTTATTATCAAGGCCGCTTGCCGCAAGCTTTATTTAGCTGTAACAATGTTTGAATTATGTGCATGCATCAGTGTGTCCAAGCTTGGGTCAACTGTTACTTTGTCATTCATTGCGCAATATTAAATGTCTTTGCAAAAAATGTTCACCATTTGGAAACAGCATTTTGCATATAAGACCTGTGCCCCTACCACAAAGGTTAAGGCCACACTTAGATGTCAAAGGTCAAATATGGGCATTATGCAGCTTGTCCGAAAAGTAACTTCATCATTCATAATATATGCTCAGAACTCAAAGATCAAAGTTCAGTGCCTCAAAAATGAGTATCGTACATATTGTGCAGTATGGTACTTCATAGTTCATCAGAAATTTTAAGATAACTTGCCAGAAATGTTCACCATTTTTCTAGAACATGTTGCATATGCAGCCTTCATCATCTAGCTCAAGGTCAAGGTCATATTTTAAGGTCAATGCTCAAAATATGGACATAATACAGCTTTTGCTTGTTAACTGTAACTTCATCATTCATGAGGCATTTTTAAAATTAAATGCCTCACATATGTGTCGTGTTCTGAGAAAACTGGGCATAATGCATGTGCGTAAATTGTCATCCCAGATAAGCCTGTGAAGTCTGCACAGGCTAATCAGGAACGACAATTTCCGCTTTTATGGAATTTTTGGTTTAAATAATGTCTCTTCTAAGCAAAAATCCAGTTTAGGCGGAAAGCATTATGCCCAGTTTTCTCAGAACGCGACACATATTCTCCCTAATGTTGTGATCAATGCCTTTGTCCTGAGCTCAATGTCAAGGTCAATTTCATAATTAAATAATTACAATACGAATTGCATTCTTTTCCTCTTATTTATTGTTTCATTGCTTGTATTGTATGAATAATGTTTTTTCGAGATTTAACTCAATAGGTTAAGTTATAAATAAAAGATCAGTGGGTTGATGGGGTCATTTTTTGACCTGTTAATATGATAAAGATTTACTTTTTGTGCTGCCTATGTAGATTTTTATATCATTCCATTTCTCTGGATTGTCAAGGCACATTATCTTGCACGAGTGTGACACAGATATTCAAATCTAATGATATGCTAAGTCAGATAATTATCAAGTGTTAGCATTTGCATCTCGGTATGCAACTGTTTGTAAACACCTTGCAGTCTGAGGAATTTGCAGCTCATAAATTTGCATTAAACTTGCAGTGACTGACAATATTTTATTAAACGCAATCAGCATCAAAGTCTGCATTCCTTAACATTTCTTTCCTAGTAAGCCTGTATGGCAGGCGTGTTGAATAATTGCAGTCTATTGTTTTACTTCACAAAGACATACATTATGGCAAATAGGAGAGAGTCATACAATTCATAATAAGAGGATATTTGTTTATTTCAGGGGAATAATGAATTATTATTTTTTATTGTTCATAAATATGCTATTTCACAGACTGGTGTATTTATGCAGAATTATTCATTCTGAATACTTTCACTGCAGTCATCTGCGACGAATAAACTAACTCTGCATTTCTATTTGAAGTTTCCAACTCTGTGCCAGCAAGTTAAATATTAGTTTGGCTTGTGTTTTTACCCTTTCTTCCCACATAGGCCACNAGTTAGGTGGGGTTTCCTCCAGCTGCTCTGATTTTCAAGAATCTTTCATTATTATTTCTTGAGGCAAAGGTCAAGGAGACTGCACCCTCTGCTGTTGTGATCGACTCACTTCATGAAAAAAAATAAAAAATGTACCAAATCACAATTTCGGACGTTGTTTTGTTTTGTACAGGTATTAATTCCCTTTTTATATGCCCGTTTTTTCAAAACAGGACGTATTATAGTTTCACCCTTGGCGGGCGGGCGGCGGCGGCAGCCACAGCAGTGTCCACTCTCTAATTCAAATAGTTTTCATCTTATCTTCACCAAACTTGGCTAGAAGTTGTATCTAGATAATATCTTGGTCAATTTTAAATATGGGTCATGTCGGGTCAAAAACTAGGTCACGAGGTCACGAGGTCACTTAGTGCATTCCAAGCATTTAGCATTGTGTTCAAAACCTTTGAACGGGCGTATCTTGTTGTTGAATAGTCCACAAAACAAAATGTCATGCATTGAGTCAGTGTTCTACATGCACCTCGTCAGTATCACAAGGATTGCAACCATCAATTGCCCAGCTCCCTGGTGCAGTTAGTATGCATAATGGCACCATTTAGTCAGTGTTCTAAATGCACATCGCGCATATCACAAGGATTGCTACAATCAATTGCCTAGCTCCCTGGTGCAGTTAGTATGCATAATGGCACCATTTAGTCAGTGTTCTAAATGCACCTAGACAGTATCACAAGGATTGCTACCATCACTTGCACAGCTCCCTGGTGCAGTTAGTATGCATAATGGCACCATTTAGTCTTAGGTCTTGGTGTCTGGCTCAGTGAAAGTGGATAGGCAATTGAAAATTCATGCTTTTTTCTGCATTTGTTCAAGTCCACAATGCTTCAGCCCTGATATGCAGCATCAGATAGCCAACAAAAGTCATTTATTACTTGGTGTTATTCAAGCTTAATCTATTGTTGAGAATGCTATAAATGCAAATTCTGCTGTTTAAAAAAACGACAACACCACACAGGAAACTTAAATTGTCAAGACTGTCACCTTCGTTTTGTGCATGGAGATAAGTTGTTTGGCATAATATTTAATTAAAAATGAACCCATGCAGTTTGTATGTGACAAAACAAATTGTTTTGCAGTAAAGGCATTTATGCATACTTCATAAGGTTTGCAGCTGCTTGAAATTGTTCTAGGCGGTGCAGCAGATAATTGAAGAATAACAATGGCTGGGTGCAACTTCACAAACATATTGCAGATATACAATGAACCACCAATTATTCCTTTTTTTGAAGTCCAGATTTCATTTATCTTCTAATTGATTTACGTGTGGTGGTCAATTAATGATATAAAGACATTGTTATCTTTAAACTTATTTTTTTGCATTTTTGGCAATCTTTTTATCTCTCTAAATCTTTTGAAGTCATGGAGGTAGTATCCTACGTACTTAAGTTTGTAAATTTAACATGTTTTATGTTCCGAAAAGGTGAGAAAACATTTTTCAACATTCATAGTATTGTTTTTTTTTCCCATCTGATAGTATTTCCATGTAATAATCTTTATAAGGCGACAGACCTGCTTCCATAAATTGATGGCATTCAGGCAAGCAAAAGTAAAATAATAATAAAAAATATAGGGGTAATTAAAAGTTTGAATTCATTGTTGTTTTTATAGACATAAATGACAAATATTACCCTTTAAGTAAGCATGTAGCTGTTTTTATAATATTTATTGTCACCTTTTTGAAATTAGATTCCTTGCATATTTGTTCAGCATAGCTCGTTTGATCTTGGATTGTATGCTAATTATACACTGTTTAAGAGGCTGTGACAGTATGCACTTGGTACAGTTTATTTTATGCAGAGTGCACTGGAGACAGTAATTTAATCTGCATCCACAAGGTCATTAAATTACAATTGAATTTATCACTAGAAATTTTGTTTAACTTTTCACATATACAACTAATCAAACACTTGCTTCTTCTAAGACATTGTCAGCCATTTCTGCAAAGGACTGTCTCTGACAAAGTGAGGACTGAGGGACAACTATGTTCTACACAGGACTGTCTTTGACAAAGTGAGGACTGAGGGACAACTATGTTCTACAAAGGACTGTCTCTGACAAAGTGAGGACTGAGGGTCAACAATTTTCTACAAAGGACTGCCTCTGACAAAGTGAGGACTGAGGGACAACTATGTTCTGCAAAGGAATGTCTCTGACAAAGTGAGGCCTGAGAGACAACAATGTTCTACACAGGACTGTCTCTTACAAAGTGAGGACTGAGGGACAACAATTTTCTACAAAGGACTGTCTCTAACAAAGTGAGGACTGAGGGTCAACACTTTTCTACAAAGGACTGTCTCTGACAAAGTGAGGACTGAGGGACAACAATGTTCTACAAACGACTGTCTCTGACAATTTGAGGACTGAGGGACAACAATGTTCTACATAGGACTGTCTCTGACAAAGTGAGGACTGAGGATCAACCATGTTCTATACAGGAATGTCTCTGACAAAGTGAGGACCAATGGACAACCTTGTTCTACACAGGACTTCCTCTGACAAAGTGAGAACTGAGGGTCAACCATGTTCTACAAAGGACTGTCTCTGACAAAGTGAGGACTGAGCGATAACAATTTTCTTAAAAAGGACTGCCTCTGACAAAGTGAGGACTGAGGGACAACCATGTTCCACAAATGACTGTCTCTGACAAAGTGAGGACTGAGGGTCAACCATGTTCTACAAAGGACTGTCTCTGAAAAAGTGAGGACTGAGGGACAACTTTGTTTTTCAAAGGACTGTCTCTGAAAAAGTGAAGACTGAGGGACAACAATGTTCTAGACTGGACTGTCTCTGACATAGTGAGGACTTAAAAGGACAACAATATTCTACACAGGACTGTCTCTGACAAAGTGAGGACTGAGGAACAACTATGTTCTACAAAAGACTGTCTCTGACAAAGTGAGGACTGAAGGTCAACAATTTTCTACAAAGGACTGCATGTCTCTGACAAAGCGAGGACTGAGGGACAACAATGTTCTACACTGGACTGTCTCTGACAAAGTGAGGACTGAGGGAAAACCATGTTCTACAAAGGACTATCTCTGACAAAGTGAGGACTGAGGGACAACCATATTCTACAAAGGGCTGTTATTGACATAGTGAGGATTGAGGATCAACCATGTTCTACAAAGGACTGTCTCTGACAAAGTGAGGACTGAGGCTCAACCATGTTCTGCAAAGGACTGTCTCTGACAAAGTGAAGGCTGAGGGACATCAATGTTCTACACAGGACTGTCTCTGACAAAGTGAGGACTGAGGGTCAACCATGTTCTACAAAGGACTGTCTCTGACAAAGTGAGGACTGAGGGACAACCATGTTCTACAAAGGGCTGTCACTGACATAGTGAGGATTGAGGATCAACCATGTTCTACAAAAGACTGTCTCTGACAAAGTGAGGATTGAGGGTCAACCATGTTCTGCAAAGGACTGTCTCTGACAAAGTGAGGGCTGAGGGACAACAATGTTCTACACATGACTGTCTCTGACAAAGTGAGGACTGAGGGACAACCATGTTCTACAAAGGACTGTCTCTGACAAAGTGAGGACTGAGGGACAACAATGTTCTACACAGGACTGTCTCTGACAAAGTGAGGACTTAGGGACAACCATGTTCTACAAGGAGTATCTGAAAAAGTGAGGACTGAGGGTCAACCATGTTCTATAAAGGACTGCATGTCTCTGACACAGTGAGGACTGAGGGACAACAATGTTCTACACAGGACTGTCTCTGACAAAGTGAGGACTAAGGGTCAACCATGTTCTGCAAAGGACTGTCTCTGACAAAGTGAGGGCTGAGGGACAAAAATGTTCTACACAGGACTGGCTCTTACAAAGTGAGGACTAAGGGACAACCATGTTCTACAAAGTACTGTCTCTGACAATGAGAGGACTGGGGTACAACCATGTTCTACAAAGGACTGTCTCTGACAAAGTGAGGACTGAGGGACAACAATGTTCTACACAGGACTGTCTCTGACAAAGTGAGGACTGAGGGACAACCATGTTCTACAAGGAATGTCTCTGACAAAGTGAGGACTGAGGGTCAACCATGTTCTACAAAGGACTGTCTCTGACAAAGTGAGGACTCAGGGACAACCATGTTCTACAAAGGACTGTCTCTGACAAAGTGAGGACTGAGGGACAGCAATGTTCTACACAGGACTGTCTCTGACAAAATGAAGACTGTGGCAACCATGTTTTGAAAAGAACTGTTGATGAAATAGTAAGGACTGAGGGACGATCATGTTTTGCAGCAGCTGTCTCTGACATAGCCCTGTGAATGTAAACCTTGAATATGATTGACCATGGTTTAACATGGTCACAACATTATTGACCATGTTGTAAAACTGTTGCTTGACTATGGTCTATTTTGACCATGATTGGCAATTATTTTACTTAGGTCTGACAATGTTAACAAAGAAAGTGTTTTCTAGACATGTTAACAGCCATGGTTTATCTAAAATATTAACCAAAAGTACTTTATCCACCAGCCCTATTAAACTGGTGTCTAGCACTTATTTCTTTTGCAAGAATATTATATTTTGTATCATGTTTGCCAAGAAATGTGTTCTCTCTTTCAGATTTTCTATGAATGGCATAGTTCATTTTCACTGGATTTTAAATCATGTTAATGAATCACATATTTGACACAAAGCAATGTGTCTGTATCTTATTTAATATATACTGCAATGTACATATTACATCACATGTTTGCAATTATGTGTATTTCCTACTGATTGAATTGGTCTTGCAGTTGCCATTGTTGTGTTTGCCAATGAATCACAGTTGGAAATAAACACAGATTTTTTACTGCTTATGCCTGGTCATGCTACACTGTGAATAAAACAGGATGTCTTTGCATTTATGAAAGCTTAAGTTTTCCCAAAGCATCACTATGTAACATGCAAGAGGAATGCTCAAATATTAACTTCTGTCAGAAGCCAGAGTGATCGAATGTCATGTAAGTGTTTCATTTGTTTACAGTCCAAAAATGATAGTATTAATGGTCACTACTTAGTGATATACTTGTTGGTAAAACTGTTAAAAACCTATTTGTCATAGCCATTTTGAGATATGTAAGTCCAGTTGTATTTATTTAGATTGATTAACCTTCCATATTAACCTCTCATTATCTGTCATTTAACTCCAATGTTGAAAACTTGACATCTGTCAAGCATAAGACATGCATTCATCATGATTAGCACTGATAGCTTTTGATATTTTATAATGATATTTGTAAGGTCCCAACCATAATTATGTCATTGAAGTCATGTGTTTATGTGTAATAACTTTATAATGTCTTTACCATAAAGTCTGTTTTTTTGTCGACCATCAAAGCATGAATAACTTCACTGCGGTTAAATGTTTGAAACTTTATGTTGAAAATAAGATAAAAAGACTTAAAATACCATTTACCAACACAGGAAACCTAAAAGAGATGTGAATGTCTAAAAATAACACATTCATCAACTTTAAAAGTAAAATTAAATCTCATAAAACACTAGTATGTGAAGTTCAAATAAGACATCAATCTTGGAATAAAGTGTTCTTTTTTTAAACAATACATTATATGTAGTTTTACCAGTTACTAGTATATATGAAAATTTTGACAAATTATTTGTAAAATCAGATACTTTCATTTATAAATGCATCATACAATTGGATTTGTATAATGCCTAAAAATGAAACAGTGTCCATGCATGCATAAACACAGTATAGAAATGCAGTCAAAATGATAAAAAAAAATATAACCCCTGTTAATTAAAGTCATGGAAAAGTGCTTATAATAATAATACTAAAAATATTGACAGAGTATTACAAAAATACATCCAGAGCTTGAAGTAAAATGTTTTTGATGAAAAAATCACCAAAATGATATGCATTCCAAGTGATGATTTATTCCAACTTCAGATAATACAGTGTTTTATTAAAAATGTTTGACAGTTGAGTTGCCAGAAACACAATTAAGTAGTTTTTATTGTTACAGGCCTATCAATATAAATAGCCAATTATTACAATTTAAGACGGATAATTGACAAAATCAACAAGAAGATTGTTGCACTGTTGTTTATTCACATTGTTTGAATCGTATGTGTACACGTACCTGTTACAACAGTCATATTTATTGCTATAGGAGAGCACTAAGGGCCACAACGACTCTCTTGTCTTGATTTGTTACTTCTACAGATGTGGTATCGAGAGGTTCATGACCTTGACGAACACTTTTCCTAGAATAAAAATTGAAAAAAACATTGTTTGAACCTTATGGTGAACTGTCACGATGAACATTCATGAAAAGTTCATGAACGTTAATACACAGTGCATTAGTTCATGAACATTTTCTCAATAGGGTCGCAGAGTAAGTCATACTTCAAAATGACAGTAAAAGCTTATTGGCCAATAAAGATTGCAAAAAAAACTAAAATAAATTGTATCATAATCTGATGTTGTTTATAAGAACTTTATTTTTTTTATGCTGCACTCGATATCAAATACAGAATGTTGTAGTCTTGACTGCATATATTTTTCAAAGATAATTTTTCCTTTATGCTGAAAGAAAACCTGGAAAGTAATGTGTTAGAAGAAAATTGTTTCAAAACATAATTTAAATCACAACAGAACTATTACCTCATTCTGTTGCATTCCAACAACAGAAGAATCCAATCTTTTGTTTCTAGTGATAACAATCTGACAGACATTATACCCCCGTCACACCGGACTGGCGTCCTTACTGCGTCCTCACGGTGACCCAGGACGCGAGCCCAAGGCCACCACTTTGAACATTTTCAAAGTAGTCGCCGAAGTCCGGCGTTCTTTTGGCGTTCTGTTTAGGACGTCGTAGGGACGCCGTAGAGACACAATAGTCGTAGTAGGGACGTGGTAGGGTCGCTGTAAGGTTGCCATGGACGTCGTGTGGTCGCTGCTCAAACCCACAGACAATGATCATTGACTGCAAGGTATGTCGCCTTGTGGTCGCCGCTGCGGGGACGCCATGGTCGCAATAAGAACGCCAAGGACGCCGTATGGTCGGCTTTAATCGCCGTAAGAATGCGGTAAGGTCGCGAGGTACGTATTAAGTGAGGACGCGTGGAACACAATAAACCAGGACGCTGGTGTGACGGGAAGGCGAAAAACAGCATTCTTACCGAAAAAGACATTGGCGTCCTTACTATGACAATCAGAAATGTCCAAACACAGTTTTAGGTCGCCGTAAGGACACCAGTCTGGTGTGACGGGGCTATAACACCCTAGGTTTGTTTGGCCTACTGTTTTAAATATTAACAATTTAAAGGCATATGCCACTATTTTTCCCACAATGTGAATGACAAACCATTGTAAAATGTTGGGACCTGGCCAGAGTGGGCTAATTTCAAAATATATTTGGTGAAATGAGGATTAATTCCAAAAATGTTCATAAAAAGCTTCATAAAAATTAGCCTAGTTCTGGGAAAACTTGGCTTAATGCATGTATGTAAAGTGTCATCCCAGATTGGCCTGTGCAGGCTAATCAGGGAAAATACTTTCCGCTTTTATAGAATTTTTTATTTAAAGGAAATCTCTTCTTAACAAAAATCCAGTCTAGACAGAAAGTGTTGTCAATTATAAGTCTGTGAAGACTGCACAGGCTAATCTGGGACAACACTTAACCCACATGCATTAAGCCCTGTTTTCCCAGCTCAAATGTACCTGTTTAATTTACAGAAAACATACAGAAAGAAACTTAAACAATTAAACAAATTAGTTTTTTTGTTTTTTTATAAAATGTGTCTTCATAAGAGTATAATAATTGATTTAAAATTACAAATACAAATTACAAATGTTATATAAATTAAAAACATTATTACAGTGTCATGTTATAAATTAAATTGTAATTAACAAAAAAGAATCATCATATTTATTTTAATTATTTGCTATCTTTGCTTTGTACGTTAATTAAATTCAAGGTCACAGGTCCACATTCCTTTATTTCTCATTTCCCCCTCTTTGATATCATAAGTTTTTTTGTCAACGCAGTCTGCTCTTCCACTAATAGAAAGGAATGGTAGGATATCTTCGCTCCACCATGTCCCATATATACCCCCAGCCTTTCATGTAATCAAGCTCATTTCACAGTTCTACCTAGATGTTTAACCACACTATACTCATTTGGAGAAATTTTGCGGTGATATAATGGTGAAAATTCTTTAGTGAATTATTTTGCAAAGTGAATTAATAAAAGACTGATGAAATTGGAATAATGTTTAACCTGCATATCAGACTTTGTGTCATAAAATAATTAATAACTGAATTTTGTGAGTAAGGAGCGTGGAAGTTTTAATTGAAATCAGCATTTTATTATCAGTTTATTCAAATGTATAGTTAGTGTAATCATATGTATGAATATTTGATAAGCATTTAATGTTTTACAATTAATAAGGATTTACTAGTTTGCTACATTAAACCTGTGAAAGATTTTATAAAAACAGTTGCATAATTCAAGTCTTATGTAGATCTTTGTTCTTTAATCCCAAATCAAGTTAAATATAAGCCTGGCACTATGTCTAAAAGTTCATGACATTGACATTAGCAGAAAAAATGAGATAAAGTCTTTTTAAGGACTTATTAAGTGGACTGACACTTTTGAAGGGATATTCACAGAAAGATTATTCACTTTGTGTGAATTTATTTTAAATTTTTGGAACATTAACTGTGAGGATTACTATCACCATACTGCAATGGATCCAGGGCGGTTAGCACAGTGCCTGATAACAATCCTTATTGTAAGTTCCTTTATGTGTTTCATAATTATATACATGTAATAATTATTATTGTGTTCTTGTTTTTTTAATTAAAATTATTTAAAAAAAAACATGTTGATCTATTAAATGATTTTGAACAAAAAGTATTTCCATTCTATACATAAATGGGTGCAAAATAAATATTTAAGTATAATTATGCTTTCTTTTATTGCAGAATGTATTTATAAATGATGATAAGTTATTCACACATTAAGTGAGTCATTTGTAGTTACCAACGAAGATGTATTAAGTCTACTCATTTTTCTTAAGTCTGAGAATTTCAAGAGTCTTAACTCACACTGTGCATTGATTAACTTAAAACTTATATCAGAACACAAAATGCTGGTTATATTGTTTCATGCATTATTACATCCCTGAAAGCTAAAAGGTGTCGTCAGCTTTTTTACAAACAAATAAATTGCCTGTTCTGGCTAAAGTTGAGAAGAATCATTTAATTTATCTGAGCCTTGCTCTGTGAAAAGGGGGTTTAATGCATGTGTGTAAAGTGTCGTCCCAGATTAGTCTGCACAGGCTAATCACATTATCAGGGATGATACTTTCCGCTTTTATGGTATTTTTCGTTAAGAAAGGAAGACTGAGTGAGACTGACGAAAATCCAGTTTAGGCAAAATGTGTTGTCCCTGATTAGCCTGTGTGCACTGCACAGGCTTATCTGGAAGACACTTCACGCATATGCATTAAACACCCTTTTCACAGAGCAAGGCTCATTTATAAATCTTTGTTTTCTAATTCTTGATACAAAATTGTTCATATTTTATACCCTATTGCATAATATTCAAACTTCAGTTAATTAGCTTTAAAATTAATGTTATAGTGCTCAGTCATTAATTCAAACTTGTATTTATTTGGTTATAACTTGGCATTAGATATTAATAATTTATTTAAATGCATTTATGTAAATAGGCTTTACAATATTTGTGTTGCAATTTCAGCAAGATTAATTGCAGCAGTTTTGAATGCTCATGTCCTGGTATCGGAGACACGTTGATTCCTATGTAAATGCATTGCATCATAATGTCTCGAGTGCAAAACATGTAATTGAAAAGCTTTAGATGCAAATTGAATGCAAATGATTTCACTGAGCTTTTTTATGACAGGAATATGATGTGTTGGTGTAATAAATCTCCAATTCACACATAGAAGAGTCAGAAATAACATGAGCTGCGCATTGAAAGCTATCATGCTAATATTACCATAACCATTATTAAGATGGATTTTGATTCTCTATTGTTTTGTTTTTTTATGCCCCGGGAAGGGTGGCATATAGCAGTTGAACTGTCGGTCAGTCTGTCTGTCCGTCTATCCGAAAACTTGAACATTGGTCATAACTTTTGCAATATTGAAGATAGCAACTTGATATTTGGCATGCATGTGTATCTCATGGAGCTGCACATTTTGACTGGTGCAAGGTCAAGGTCATCCTTCAAGGTCAAAGGTCAAAAAACAAAATCCAAGGGAAGTTATAAGCTGTAAAGGGAGATAATTTCTATACCTGCCAAAAGATAAATAGAAATTTTATTTCAAAGCGGCGCAGTAGGGGGCATTGTGTTTCTGACAAACACATCTCTTGTTTCTTATAAATTAGTCCTGTCATTATTAAGCAGCAGTTTCTTAAAGCAAATGGGAAACACTTAAGCCATATAGCTTATTGTAAGAAATTGCCTTATGATAAAAGACGAACATGTTTTGAGGTAGACAATCTTTTGTTTAAGACATCCATTTAAGCCCCGCTCTGGGAAAACAGGGCTTAATTCTGGGGGGAGGGGGCAGGCACTTATTAGGAGTAAAAAATTGCATGTTATTCATATATTTTCCTCTATAGACAATATAATAATTTGACTATGTAGCGTTTTATGCAACCTTTCCAGGCACAGATTTATGTAAAGTATATATTTGCATTAAGTAATTTTTACTTTTAAAACGTTGAAAAAGTAAAGCATCAATGATAAGGCTTGGAAGTTTTTGCATTATTTTAAAACATGAGTAGGTAGTGTTTTATGGCGAGGGCCTAATAAGAAACTTGTCTGTCATTTAAACCTGTTATTTTAACTGGATAACATTGAAAGCCATTGTTTAATTGAGACTTACTAGAGGCAATATCCTGAGTGTTCTGTTACTGTATTTTCAGTAGTTTTGTGTTAGTTCTTGTTAATGTTTCACAATTGTTTTTTGCGACGAATAAATGTACGTATTATAAACTGCTGGTAATGATTGATTGATATTATTTATGTATGAAGTATTAAAATGTTGAGCAACCTCGCTAACTCATAATTTAACGACTTGTCAGAAATATGTATACAGGTTCATGAATGTTGTTATCAATTGCATGTATGAAAATGTGTCCACGTGGGCCACTGGCCTTCTAGAAATGTTGCAAATAAATCTTGAAATCTTGAATCCATCTAATGAATGAGCAATTCACTAACTTTTTTAATTTCTTCTTGACAATATAAATTCATGACTCTTTTAATGCTGCATGACTCCAGTAAAACTCTGGTATATTACAAGCGCTCAGCTGATTGTTTTGTTGACTCATTTGTATTCTGTGGAACCGCTTTTATATATGTTGGGTGGAGAAAGCGTTACTCAGTATTTCATTTATGTTTTAGATTTTATGATACAAGTTCAATGTGAATGAAGTATTTCAGGAGAAGAGGGGATTGAAACAGGAGACCATACAATTAAAATGTTAATCAAAATAAACCTTTGCAGAATTAAAAAAAGAAAAAGTGTCTTGATCTTATAGCAGTTTACATTATTTTTTATTTTTTTAATTAACTTAATTAAAGTAATGTTTGTTTAAGATTTTAAACCTGAAGGCAACAGATGCTGATTGGATGTTATCATGTAACCGTGGGAATAGATACCTGTAATATTATTTTTAATTTTTATTCAGCAGCTTGTCATTTAAATAAAAAAGACATCAGAAACACGATTCAGGTGATTTTGTTGAAGGGCAAGCCCCGTATTACTGTCAGAAATACAGTAATCAAATGTCATAGAAGTCATGGAAACAGATTTACTGTTTACATGAGTAATAACAGTCTTTAAAAAAAATGTTGCCAAGCAAATAACATCTTAATAAGATTGTTAAATTGTCATTGTTTGAGCCTGAAGCACTTTTGAATTATTGCCCTTGAAATATCCAAAATGTGCCAAATAAATTGTGTCCGCTTTCTTACTCAAATAGGCAGTTCCTGTCATTAGCTTTAGATTGCATAAATAAATCTTGATTAAACTTTGAATAAAGCAAGTTTTAATGCAGACCTAGATCGGGATTGTATTTTAGGATAGTCTGGTCAAGGTAAAGGTCACTGTCACTATAAATAGCAAAAAACTGCTTCTGCTCAATAACTTAAGTTTGTATGGAGGTATTGCATTTAAAAAAAATGTGCGTAGGTATCATATACTTGCAGAACCAACTTTAGGTTGTATTCGGGGCAAGTCATTTTATATTTAGGTCAAGGTCACCTTTACTTAAAATAGAAAAATATCTTCCTCAGAATAAGTAGAGATGGATGGAGGTTTTACAGTGAAAGTTGTTTTCAGGAGGCTAATATGCAGTCCTAGCATGCTATTGCATTTGGGCAAGGCACTAACAAGGCACTTAGCTTGGTTTTGCATTTTGGAGCCAGACACTCAGACCTTTAAATGGGTTTATTTTGTGACAATATTGTTTTGTTTGTTAACAAATCCCTAAAAACTGACTGACTTTTTACGCTATAAGATACAATAAAGTAGTGGATTGACATTCAGGTAAATATTCATTATCACACAAAGTGTTTTGTCAATGTATGAAAACAATATCTGTTGCCTCCCTTTGGGCAGTTGGACTTGCTTGGTCTTGCTGGGGGCGGTCAGGCACTGGTCAATGTGGTCTTGCTGGGGGCGGTTAAGCACTGGTCAGTGTGGTCTTGCTGGGGGCAGTCAGGCACTGGTCAGTGGTCTTGCTGTGGGCGGTCAGGCACTGGTCAGTGTGGTCATGCATCTTGCGTCCAGCTGTAGTTAGTTATGATGGACATGCCATTTCAGAGGCCCAAGGCCACCCAGCCACAGCTATTACTGCTGGGTCCTGTGTCATGTGTTAGGCTGTTGGTGATAATTCACAACATTGGTGCAAAAAGTACCATGTCACATTTAATTTTAATGTCACATAGTACCTTTTTGCACCAATGGGGCATATTTAGACACCACAAGCTTACTCAAGTCCATCTGTTTCATATCACAGAATACATTTTTCAGCTCATTTACTTTTTGTTTAAATCAATATGCTAGAGTACGCAGGACCTGTTGACTTTACAGGGATTTTTTAGATGGCTTTATTACACTTGGCTAATCATTTTCATTCATGACTGCTAGATTTTGACGTTTAAAGATTGTTAACGTTTATGAATTGTGAGATAATGGCAAAAAAATCATCGGTTTTCGTTGATATGTTTACTTACTGCAGATTTCAGGAGACTGAATTCTGACATACCTGAGGTTGCAAGAAGAGACAGATCCTCATGATTTGTATTTAACATTTTCGTATGCTTTTTAAAGGCACCTTTTCACAGATTTTGTAATGTACCTAAGTTTGTGATTAAATGCTTTAAAGTGATAAATGTAAACATTGGAACTAAAAAGCTCTAGTAAAAAACTAGAATACAATTTTAAAAAGGAAAAAAAGCAATCCTCAACTGGGTTCGAACCACTGACCCCTGGAGTAAAAGTCTTACGCGTAGACCACTCGGCCATCCGTGCTTAAACAGTGAGAGGTGCATTTTATACTTTATATAAGCAATCCTGGAAGTGTCACAAAATATAACGATAACAACAGAACTCTCCAAATTATTCTATCATTTGACGTTGCAACGCTGTATACTATTCAGGTTTTTAATTCGTCACAAATATTATAACTACACCAAAAAAATTGCGAAGCTGAAACAATTTTTTCAATTTTGTCAATTTATCAAAACGTGAAAAGGTCCCTTTAATGAGTGCCTTTCAAGAATTTATAATAGATGTGCTCAGATATGTGTTCTTTGGTACATCGATCAGATTAAGCATTCCTGTCTTGGCTGTAGCTCAAACGTGCCTGCAATTTCTTATAAAATAAAATTAATTTATTATGCACGTAAATGGGTAATAATGTCTGCATTAATTACTGCACAGAAATTCCGTTACTCTTAGTAAATTGATAATGGTAATGGATATTATTAATCTGATTTATATGGTTTTAATTACATTTTCATAACCTATTTCATTAGTTACAAATGTCAACATTGATTTATGGTTTAAAATGTATGTTTAAAGAGACTGTACCACTGACACTGCAAGGAAAAAGTGTGGAAGATGCCAAAATTGTATCTTCCATAAATAATAGAGCACTTATTTTGTCACAAGTCAGAAGAAAACGCATGATACAATCACTAATGGCATTTTTGTTACTTGTCCTTTTATGACCAGTTCCGGTTATAAGCTAGCATAAATTATTGAGACTTTTGTCATAACCCTGTGTCCATCATCAGTGCGTTCGTTTGTCGTCAAATATTCATTCACGCAACTTCTCCTAAACCCGTAAGGATACAAATTGACAGGCGTTAGGTGTGCCAAAGCTAAAAACTGATTTTAAAAGTGATAAGGCCTACAGGTTTCATAGTGATCATCTACAAAAAAAATGTTAACATAATCCCTTTGTGTTCAAAAATATCCATGCCCCAGGGGTAACATTGTTTGTAATCTCGCTGCCTCTGAAACTACAAGACCCACATCTTTACAAAGATTATTTAAATTGTATCACAGGGGTAAACGATTTGAGTTTTTATTGTTTATAAATTAAAAAGTTGCAGAATGACTAAACAAATCTCTGATCTAAAACCGCAGGGCTTAGCAATTTCATATTTTATATGTACATGACAACATACAATCCTCTACAAAGAATTTAAAATTATTAACCTTTGGAAAAAATGAGCCTGTCACCAAAATCGTCTATGTTGCCAATCCAATTCAATNATTCATAGAAAGATTATTTACTTTGTGAGAATTTATTTTAAATTTTTGGAACATTAACTGTGAGGATTACTATCAGCATACTGCGATGGATCCAGGGTGGTTAGCCTGCCTGATAATAATCCTTATTGTAAGTTGCTTTATGTGTTGCATAATTATATAATTGTGTTCATGCTTTTTTTTTAATTAAAATTATTTTTGAAAATTTCATATTTTAAATGATTTTGAAAAAAGTATTTCCAGTCTATAAATAGATGCAAATTAGTATGCATGGTTTGAAAATTAATTAAAAAAAATATCATCTATTAAATGATTTTAACAAAAAGTATTTCTATTCTATACATAAATAGATGCAAATTACAAATTAAAGTATATACTTTCTGTTATTGCAGAATTTCTTAAGGATCATTAGATTTTCACACATTAAGTAGTCATTTGTTCATGCCAAAGTAGATGTATTAAATCTCTAAGTCTACTCATTTTTCTTAAATTTGAGAATTTCAAGAGTCTTAACTCACACTGAACATAGATTTATTACAAACATTTATCAGAACACACAATGCTAGTTATTGTATCATGCACATTACATCCCTGAAAGCTAAAAGTTGCCTGCCATCAGCTTTTTTTACAAAAAAAGCAAATGGCCTGTTCTGGCTTAAGTTGAGAGGAATCATTTAATTTATTTGAGCCTCGCTCTATGAAAAGGGGGTTTAATGCATGTGCGTAAAGTGTCGTCCCAAATAAGCCTGTGCAGTCTGCACAGGCTTAGTAGGGACGACACTTTCTGCTTTTATGATAGTTTTTGTTTAAAGAAAGTCTCTTCTTAGTAAAAATCCAGTTTAAGCGGAAAGTGTCATTCCTGATTAGCCAGTGCAGGCTGCACATGCTAATCTGGGAAGACAATTTACGCTTATGCATTATACCCCTTTTTCACAGAGCAAGGCTCATTTATATTTCTTTGTTTTCAATTTATAATTCTTTGTACAAAATTATTTATATTTTATGCCCCTTTGCATAATGTTCAAGCTTAAGTTAATTAGCTTTAAAATTAATGGACTCAGAGTTATAGTGTACAGTCATTAATTCATACTTGTTTTTATTTGGTTATAACTTGGCATTAGATATTAATAATCTATTTAATTGCATTGATGTAAATAGGCTTTAAAATATTTGTGTTGCAATTTCAGCAAGATTAATTGCAGCAGTTTTGAATGCTCATGTCCTGGTATCAGAGACACATTGATTTCTATGTAAATGGATTGCATCATAATGTCTCAAGTGCAAAACATTTGATTGAAAAGCTTTAGATGCAAATTGAATGCAAATGATTTCACTGAGCTTTTTTATGACAGGAATATGAGGTGTTGGTGTAATAAATCTCCAATTGACACATAGAAGAGTCAGAAATAACATGAGCTGCGCATTGAAAGCTATCATGTTAATATTACCATAACCATTATTAAGATGGATTTTGATACCCTATTGTTTTTTGTTTTTTTTCTTATAAATTGGTCCTGTCATTATTAAGCAGCAGTTTCTTAAAGCAACTGGGAAACACTTTAGCCATATAGCTTATTGTTAGAAATTGCCTAATGATAAAAGACAAACATGTTTTGAGGTAGTCAATCTTTTGTTTAAGACATCCATTTAAGCCGCGCTCTGGGAAAACGGGGCTTAATGCTGGGGGGAGGGGCAGGCACTCATAAGGAGTAAAAAAAATGCGTGTTATTATATTTTTCTATGTAGCATTTTATGCAACCTTTCCAAGCAAAGATTTACGTAAAGTAGGTATTTGCATTAAGTAATTTTTACTTTTAAAACGTTGAAAAAGTAAAGCATCAATGATAAGGCTTGGAAGTTTTTGTATTATTTTAAAACATGGGTAGGTAGTGTTTTATGGCGGGGGCATTATAAAAACTTGTCTATAATTTAAACCTGTTATTTTAACTGGATAACATTGAAAGTCATTGTTTAATTGAGACTTACTAGAGGCAATATCCTGAGTGTTACTGTTACTGTATTTTCAGTAGTTTTGTGTTAGTTCTTGTTAATGTTTCACAATTGTTTTTTGCGACGAATAAATGTACGTATTATAAACTGCTGGTAATGATTGATTGATATTATTTATGTATGAAGTATTAAAATGTTGAGCAACCTCGCTAACTCATAATTTAACGACTTGTCAGAAATATGTATACAGGTTCATGAATGTTGTTATCAATTGCATGAATGAAAATGTGTCCACGTGGGCCACTGGCCTTCTAGAAATGTTGTAAATAAATCTTGAAATCTTGAATCCATCTAATGAATGAGCAATTCACTAACTTTTTTAATTTCTTCTTGACAATATAAATTCATGACTCTTTTAATGCTGCATGACTCAAGTAAAACTCTGGTATATTACAAGCGCTCAGCTGATTGTTTTGTTGACTCATTTGTATTAGAACTGTGGAACCGCTTTTATATATGTTGGGTGGAGAAAGCGTTTCTCAGTATTTCATTTATGTTTTAGATTTAATGATACAAGTTCAAGGTGAATGAAGTATTTCAGGAGAAGAGGTGATTGAAGCAGGAGACCATACAATTAAAATGTTAATCAAAATAAACCTGTGCAGAATTAAAAAAAGAAAAAGCGTCTTGATCTAATAGCAGTTTACATTATTTTATTTTTTTTAATTCACTTAATTAAAGTAATGTTTGTTTAAGATTTTAAACCTGAAGGCAACAGATGCTGATTGGAAGTTATCATGTAACCATGGGAATAGATACCTGTAATATTATTTTTAATTTTTATTCAGCAGCCTGTCATTTAAATAAAAAAGACATCAGAAACACCATTCAGGTGATTTTGTTGAAGGGCAAGCCCCGTATTACTGTCAGAAATACAGTAATAAAATGTCATAGAAGTCATGGAAACAGATTTACAGTTTACATGAGTAATAACAGTCTTTAAAAAAAATGTTGCCAAGCAAATAACATCTTAATAAGATTGTTAAATTGTCATTGTTTGAGCCTGAAGCACTTTTGAATTATTGCCCTTGAAATATCCAAAATGTGCCAAATAAATTGTGTCCGCTTTCTTACTCAAATAGGCAGTTCCTGTCATTAGCTTTAGATTGCATAAATAAATCTTGATTAAACTTTGAATAAAGCAAGTTTTAATGCAGACCTAGATCGGGATTGTATTTTAGGATAGTCTGGTCAAGGTAAAGGTCACTGTCACTATAAATAGCAAAAAACTGCTTCTGCTCAATAACTTAAGTTTGTATGGAGGTATTGCATTTAAAAAAAATGTGCGTAGGTATCATATACTTGCAGAACCAACTTTAGGTTGTATTCGGGGCAAGTCATTTTATATTTAGGTCAAGGTCACCTTTACTTAAAATAGAAAAATATCTTCCTCAGAATAAGTAGAGATGGATGGAGGTTTTACAGTGAAAGTTGTTTTCAGGAGGCTAATATGCAGTCCTAGCATGCTATTGCATTTGGGCAAGGCACTAACAAGGCACTTAGCTTGGTTTTGCATTTTGGAGCCAGACACTCAGACCTTTAAATGGGTTTATTTTGTGACAATATTGTTTTGTTTGTTAACAAATCCCTAAAAACTGACTGACTTTTTACGCTATAAGATACAATAAAGTAGTGGATTGACATTCAGGTAAATATTCATTATCACACAAAGTGTTTTGTCAATGTATGAAAACAATATCTGTTGCCTCCCTTTGGGCAGTTGGACTTGCTTGGTCTTGCTGGGGGCGGTCAGGCACTGGTCAATGTGGTCTTGCTGGGGGCGGTTAAGCACTGGTNTTGATATTTGGCATGCATGTGTATCTCATGGAGCTGCACATTTTGAGTGGTGCAAGGTCAAGGTCATCCTTCAAGGTCAAAGGTCAAAAAACAAAATCCAAGGGAAGTAATAAGCTTTAAAGGGAGATAATTTCTATACCTGCCAAAAGATAAATAGAAATGTTATTTCAAAGCGGCGCAGTAGGGGGCATTGTGTTTCTGACAAACACATCTCTTGTTTCTTATAAATAAGTCCTGTCATTATTAAGCAGCAGTTTCTTAAAGCAAATGGGAAACACTTTAGCCATATAGCTTATTGTAAGAAATTGCCTAATGATAAAAGACAAACATGTTTTGAGGTAGTCAATCTTTTGTTTAAGACATCCGTTTAAGCCCCGCTCTGGGAAAACAAGGCTTTATTCTGGGGGGAGGGGGGCAGGCACTCATAAGGAGTAAAAAATTGCATGTTATTCATATATTTTCCTCTATAGACAATATAATNATGTTTTGAGGTAGTCAATCTTTTGTTTAAGACATCCATTTAAGCCGCGCTCTGGGAAAACAGGGCTTAATGCTGGGGGGAGGGGGGGCAGGCACTCATAAGGAGTAAAAAAAAATGCGTGTTATTATATTTTCCTCTATAGAAAATATAATAATTTGACTATGTAGCGTTTTATGCAACCTTTCCAAGCAAAGATTTACGTAAAGTAGGTATTTGCATTAAGTAATTTTTACTTTTAAAATTGAAAAAGTAAAGCATCAATGATAAGGCTTGGAAGTTTTTGTATTATTTTAAAACATGAGTAGGTAGTGTTTTATGGCGAGGGCCTAATAAGAAACTTGTCTGTAATTTAAACCTGTTATTTTAACTGGATAACATTGAAAGTCATTGTTTAATTGAGACTTACTAGAGGCAATATCCTGAGTGTTACTGTTACTGTATTTTCAGTAGTTGTGTGTTAGTTCTTGTTAATGTTTCACAATGGTTTTGTGCGACAAATAAATGTACGTATTATAAACTGCTGGTAATGATTGATTGATATTATTTATGTATGAAGTATTAAAATGTTGAGCAACCTCGCTAACTCATAATTTAATGACTTGTCAGAAATATGTATACAGGTTCATGAATGTTGTTATCAATTGCATGTATGAAAATGTGTCCACGTGGGCCACTGGCCTTCTAGAAATGTTGTAAATAAATCTTGAAATCTTGAATCCATCTAATGAATGAGCAATTCACTAACTTTTTTAATTTCTTCTTGACAATATAAATTCATGACTCTTTTAATGCTGCATGACTCAAGTAAAACTCTGGGATATTACAAGCGCTCAGCTGATTGTTTTGTTGACTCATTTGTATTAGAACTGTGGAACCACTTTTACAACGGTTATATATGTTGGGTGGAGAAAGCGTTACTCAGTATTTCATTTATGTTTTAGATTTTATGATACAAGTTCAAGGTGAATGAAGTATTTCAGGAGAAGAGGTGATTGAAGCAGGAGACCATACAATTAAAATGTTAATCAAAATAAACCTGTGCAGAATTAAAAAAAGAAAAAGCGTCTTGATCTAATAGCAGTTTACATTATTTTATTTTTTTTAATTCACTTAATTAAAGTAATGTTTGTTTAAGATTTTAAACCTGAAGGCAACAGATGCTGATTGGAAGTTATCATGTAACCATGGGAATAGATACCTGTAATATTATTTTTAATTTTTATTCAGCAGCCTGTCATTTAAATAAAAAAGACATCAGAAACACCATTCAGGTGATTTTGTTGAAGGGCAAGCCCCGTATTACTGTCAGAAATACAGTAATAAAATGTCATAGAAGTCATGGAAACAGATTTACAGTTTACATGAGTAATAACAGTCTTAAAAAAAAAAAAAAATGTCGCCAAGCAAATAACATCTTAATAAGATTGCTAAACTGTTGTTGTTTTAGCCTGAAGCACTTCTGAATTATTGCCCTTGAAATATCCAAAATGTGCCAAATAAATTGTGACTGCTTTCTTACTCAAAAAGGTGGTTCCTGTTATTAGCTTTAGATTGCATAAATAAATCTTGATGAAACTTTGAATAAAGCAAGCTTTAATGCAGACTTAGATCGGGATTGTATTTTAGGATAGTCTGGTCAAGGTAAAGGTCACTGTCACTATAAATAGCAACAAACTGCTTCTGCTCAATAACTTGCGTTTGTATGGAGGTATTGCATTGAAATTTTGGATGTAGGTATCGTATACTTGCAGAACCAACTTGAGGTTGCATTCGGGGCAAGTCATATTAAGGTCAAGGTCACCTTTACTTAAAATAGAAAAATCTCTTCCTCAGAATAAGTTGAGTTGGATGGAGGTTTTACAGTGAAAGTTGTTTTCAGGTTGCTTATATGCAGTCGTAGCATGCGATTGCATTTGGACAAGGCACTAACAAGGCACTAAGCTTGGTTTTGCATTTTGGGGCCTGACACCCAGACCTTTAAACAGGCTTATTTTGTGACAATTTTGTTTTGTTTGTTAACAAATCGCAAAACAGATTGAGAAAAACAGACTTTGTATGCTATAAGATACAATATAGTATTGCATTGACATTCAGGTAAATTTTCAGTATCAAACAAAGCTCATTGTTAACATCAATTTGTCAATGTATAAAAACAACAACTGTTGCCTCCCTTTGGGCAGTTGGACGTGTGGTCTTGCTGTCAGGCACTGGTCCGTGTGGTCTTGCTGTTGGCGGTCAGGCACTGGTCCGTGTGGCCATGCATCTTGCGTCCAGCTGTAGTTAGTTATGATGGACATGTCATTTCAGAGGCCTAAGGCCACCCAGCCACAGCTATTACTGGCCCATCTTGTACCATGAGGTTGGCTATTGGTGATATTTAGATACCTGACTGGCCTACTCAAATCCATCTGTGTCATAATATTCTCCCCATTAGTGCAAAAAGGTACCTTGTGACATATAATTTCAATGGCACATGGCACCTTTTTGCACCAATGGGGCGAAATTATTATCACAGAATACATTTTTCAGCTCATTTACTTTTTGTTTAAATCAATATGCTAGAGTACGCAGGACCTGTTGACTTTATGGGGATTTTGGCAATGGCTTTATTACACTTCGCTAATCATTTTCATTCATGACTGCTAGATTTTGGCAGTTCAAGATTGTTAACGTTTATGAATTGTGAGATAATGGCAAAAAAATCACCGGTTTTCGCTGATATGTTTACTTACTGCAGATTTCAGGAGACTGAATTCTGACATACCTGAGGAGAGACAGATCTTGATGAAAATTTTCTTATGCTTTTTAAAGGGACCTTTTCACAGATTTTGGCAAGTTTTGAAGTTTGTCATTTAATGATCTAAATTGATAAATGTTAACATCGGAACTAAAGAGCTCCAGTATAAAACAAAAATAAAATAAAAAAAAGAAAAAAGTATTCCACACCTGGGCTCGAACCACTGAACCTTGGAGTAAAAGTCTAGCGCTTAGACCACTCGGCCATCCATGCTGATGTTACGCTGGATGCCTTTTATTCCTTATATAAGCAATACTAGCAATGTCACACAATATAATGTGAACAACAGACTTTCCAAATTATACAATCGATTCACGTTGCAACTCTTTCTAATTTTCAGGTTTTTAAATAGTCAAAATATGCATATAATGGATATTTCAGAGCATGGTAAATATTCAGTATTACTGTTTCCTAGCAAAAAAACATAAAAACAACGAACATTTATAAATCTGAAACACTTTTTTTCAATTTTGTCAATTTAACAAAACGAGAAAAGGTCCCTTTAATGAGTGCCTTTCAAGAATTTATAATAGATGTGCTCAGATATGTGTTCTTTGGTACATGTACATCAATCAGATTTAGCATTCTTGTCATGGCTATAACTCAAACGTGCCAATTTCTTATAAAATAAAATTAATTTATTATGCACGTAAATGCATAATTATGTCTGCATTAATTACTGCACAGAATTTCTGTTACTCTTAGTAAATTAATAATAGTAATTACATTTTCATAACCTTTTTCATTAGTTACAAAATGTCAACATTGATTTATGGTTTAAAATGTATGTTTAAAGGGACTGTACCACTGACTCTGCAAGGAAAAAGTGTGGAAGATATTAGTGTTGACCAATAATTGAGAAAAATATCAGTAACTGTGAAACCATATATTTTTGTTTGTCAAGCAAGTTCGCTTTTTTTTTATAAATTGACTGTTTAGGGTAAATGTTAATTCGTAGATTTCTGATTTTGGGGAAAAAAAGGAATTTGCGTTGGTTATTCTCCCATTTTTTTTTGTAATACTTGTCCGTGATAAATTGCCATGGGGAGACAGGGTCACTTGGGAGTCACCCAATTAGTCATATTCAATCTTAATCATGGCCAAACTGACTACAATCTTACCTATATCAGCGCAAATTGAAGAAGGTGTGAATATTATGGGTTAATCAACCAATGGGAAAGACGAAAAAATCTTGTCGGACACGAGGTCCGATAACTTTTAAAATTTGTCGGACCTCGCCAGATTTTATTGGACCTCGTTTTTCTTTACCAAAGAATAGAAAATACCTTTTGTAGAGTTTATTTTTATTATTATGACGTATAATTATGACGTTCACAATGTTTAACAATTCTAAATACAATAAAATAACAACTTAATGAAAACCCGTTCTATGAAGACATTTGGAAAAACTTGATCTAAAGTAAAGGAAGTCAAGATGGCGACGTTTTTTTTTTTTGGACACGAGGTCCGACAATTTGGGAAATATTATCGGACCTCGTCAAATTTTATCGAATTTGTCCGAGGTCCGATGTCTTTCCCATTGGTTGGGTTAATATATTTTTATTTCTTAGTAATAAAAGCGCAGAAACTATTTAAATCCATTATCAGTGCGTTTGTTTGTCATCAACTATTTATTCACTTCTCCTCAACCCTATAACAATTATCCAAATTGAAAGACTGGTAGATGTGCCAATGCTAAAAACTGATTTTAAAAGTGATAAGGCCTACAGGTTGTTTTTTATTTTTTGTATTGTTTATTTAGCATAAACTATTAGAATGACTAAAAATATCTCGCTTCTTAAACCGCAGGGCTTTAAGCAATTTCATATTTAATATACATGAAAACATACAATCCTCAACAAGGAATGTTAAATTATGACCCTATGGTATAAATGAGCCTATATAGTCTCAGTCTCACCAACAGTGTCTCTGGGGTACCAATGCAATTCAATGTATCAATATCTTAGGTGATCATCCCAGGCCCTCAGGGCTCTCTTGCATAAAATGCGTTTGATTCTCTTAAACCGTCTTGTCTTATTTAATATAAAGTAAAATTAGTTAAACCTTAATGCACTCTTTGGGTTGAAATAAATTAATATGTTAAATCAAGATTATTCAAGAGTAGAAATTCTGATGGTATTGTGAAGTTTCACATTGTATAAATAGCATGAGGCAAATTATTATAGCATTAATGTTTAAATTAGTATTAACATGTCAATCAGGTCATTTGAGATTGGCTCATTCATCAGAGAAATGGAAGCTTCCTGAGTTGAAGCAGAACGAGTTTATTTGATTCAGTTTCCGGGATCAATTCTTTCTTGACATTGCACAGGGAGCACCTGCAGCAAAGTAATTTACTTTGTTAACAGCTAGATCATTATGGGAAGGGATAAATCAGATTGTAAGACAGTTGTGCTTGCATTAAAATGTTGGAGAAAGAGTTAAAAAATAAACGAATTGCATACAAAGTGTCTCAAGTCCTCTGTTTATAACATTTTCTAAATGTAGTTTAATGAAAAAAACATTGTTTTATTTTACAGTTCAAGAATTCTCTTTGAAGTGTTTTGCATGAAAACACCTTATATCTGTCTTTAACATCAACTTTGATTTGAAATCTACATTCTCTATAAACAGTCAATTATTGCATTCAGCTGTTTATTTAGGTCTTGTTTTGGATTCTATTTCCAATTAAAACTGTTTCATCTCACAATTGTTCAATTCCCAGTAATATTTACCCAGTAAAATCATAGAATACAAGTTTTTACGACCCAGGTGAGCACTTGAGGGCCTTCATGCATGTTATTGTTCTGACCATCTCATTGCTGACATGTGCATTGCAAGCATCCATCAGTTTACTTATCTTTGTTTATTACACCTGCTGGAGGACTGCACCTGGAAAAGAAGAAAAGTCACTTAGCTTCAAGCAATATATGAGCCTTGCTCTGTGAAAAGTGGGTTTCATGCATGTGCGTAAAGTGTTTTTCCAGATTAGCCTGTGCAGTCCGCACAGGCTAATCAGGGACGAAACTTTCTGCCTAAATTGTATTTTCACTAAGAGGACACTTCATTGAAACAACAAATACCATGAAAGCGGAAAGTGTTGTTCCTGATAAGCCTGTGCAGACTGCACAGGTTAATCTGGGACTACACTTTACGGCAAGTTTACGCACATGCATTTAACCCCCTTTTTACAGAGCGCGGTCCATATATAAAATGCAACAAAAGTATGCCTGATCTCACCTAGTCCAACTTGTTGACGCTCTCAAATGTTAAGCTACTTGTTATATGGGTAATATTTGGAGCGTACAACGGGGGAAAGACCAAAACAATGGTGGAAAGTTTTCCTTCTTTGTCTATATTGTTGCGCAAGTATTTTTTGCGCAACATTCAAGCCCCGATATCAGACAGTTAATATTAACGGATTGCAATAATATTTACATACCTGTGTAGATAATTCATTTCTCGTTTATGTTCCGTAAGAATTTATGTAATGATACTTTGACTTTTGCACGCCCGAGCAATTTAAATCGAACCACTATTCAAATTTCCAATATCTCTCGATTCGCTCGCTGTGTACAATTTATTGATAACGCAGCCTCGATGTAAACCATGTGGTTTAAATGTGAAGAATAAACGGCGGAAAACACAGTTTGCGTTCGTCTGTTGTGAGCGCAGAGCGTTATAATAGTAAAGCGATGTTATTTACGCGTAATCGATACAATGTAATGCCTTCTTCTGATTGGTTGATATTTAAATCTGTTTCATTACATGGCGAGAGGTCACTGATTGTATTGCGATTTAAGCAGAAGTTTAACTGAAGAATTTATGCCTTTCTAACTTCAATTTGATGATATTTGAGGTAAAAATGGACTTCTGAACAAAAACTTTATGAGTTGGTAATGTTATTTTCCAATTTTACGCAAATTGGTGCACATTTAAACTTTCTGGTTTCCACCACGTAATTGGTCCTTGGCCGATAAGATGTTCCAAAGAATTTAGCCCATATAAAAAGTATCTCTAAATTCTTTGCACGTCTTATAAATAAGACTTTATCTCACCAAACAAAAAAATTGCTTGAAATTAAAACTTTTAAACTAGTAATTTTGTGTTTGGATAAATGTTTGTTGTCCTTCATAAAAATATAAATTGTATATAATGTAATGTAAATTGTATTTTGTTGGCAGAATGAATTGTTCAGCACTAATATACAATAATTACCACTGGTTACAACTGGGTGGCAATAGTTAATCACAGTTGAATATTTCAGAAAAAAACAACAGTCATTATTTTTTAGGCTTGAAATTTAAGCCAAGTTAGATATTTAAAGATGTATACTTTTTATTTCTGTTGAATTAGAAATTCATTAAACAGGTGTCAAGGTGATAACTGACATTTAAGCGTGTAAGTGATATATCGCCTAAAAAATATATTCTTTATGTCAAACTATTGTTGACAGTTTTAATGCTTTGGAATTAAAATTAATGGATCTAGGTATTCAAATAGGTCTAGAGTTAATGGATCTAGGTATTCAAATAGGTCTAGAGTTCAAGAAAAAAAAATTCAATTGAGCTGCATTAAGCAAAATGGTTCTTATGTCATATGCCAGCAAAGCTCCAGATCAGCCTGCGCATGAGCCCAGTCTGGTCTGGAGCTACCCTGTTGGCTACAAAGTCACTCAAGGTTTCGTAGTCTCAATAGCGGACAGGCAGAAAATTGCATAAGAACTATTTTGACACGACTTGGCTCCATTAATATCCCGTTGACATGGTTAATTTTGCTATCAACCATCACTAATCAATCTTCACCTTTCTGAAAGAAGATACTGTATGTTAAGCAACATCATATTTTTTATTCATACTTTAAGTGTAATTAAATATACTTCAGTGAAAATGGAGATGACTTAAGAATTAATTACTGGTACTGCAACATTTCAAATGTGCTAAAGTGTAATCCATTTTGTCAGAAGGCGCTTAATGCCTTTGTGTACATTAATTTGCTGATGAACCTTCCTGTCTAAGAGAGGATTATGTATTTGAAAGTGTCTTCCCAGATTAGCCTTTGCAGACTGTCATACGCACTTGATGCACATGCATTAAACACCCTTTTTACAGGGCAAGGCTCGTTTTGTTTTGTAATTTGTGGCGTGTTCTGACAAAACTGGGCAAAATGCTTCTGCGTAAAGTGTCATCCCAGATTAGCCTGTGCAGTCCGCACAGGCTAATCCAGGATGACACTTTCCGCCTTATCAAGATTTTCGCTAAGAAGAGACATCATTTAAAACAAAAATTCCATAAAAGCGGAAATTGTTGTCCCTGATTAGCCTGTGCGGACTGCACAGGCTAATCTGGGATGACAATTTACGCACAAGCATTTTGCCCAGTTTTGTCAGAACACGCCACATTTAATGATTGAGGGCAATTTGTGCTTACATCATTCATTTGTGTATAACTAATAACTGTGTAGGATACAGGAAAACATGGAAGAATTGAAAGACTTGTAAACAAAGTCAGTGTTATAGATTTTAAGAAAAAGAAGACATCTTGCAAAAAACCTATATTAATACATCTCTGATGATACTATCAATATTAATAAAACGTATGTTATCATAGTGATATTAAAGCCATATTGACATGTTGGGACTAGGCATGCCGCAGTGTACAGGAAATATTAAACATTGAATTAATTGTGACATAAACGAAAAAGCATTTCACATACATGTGTTAGAGCTGTTAAATTGCAGATTGACAATGTAATGCAGGCCATGTGTAATTGTTAACAGTTTGTAAATGTACTACATCTTTTTATTTGACAACAGTTGACATGTTAATTATTACCGTAGTGAATGAGTGATTTACGGTCGTGGTACGGAAATCATTCAGATGCCTTGAGAAGCACAGTCCTTGTTGTTTTCATGCAACATCTGTATGTAATGCCATTAATTTTTCTTTGTGTTGCATTCTTTCATGAAAATATCTTCACCATAAATTTGTTGACTGTCACAAAATTTGGTTACAGTATTTAAGCAAAGTTTTGTGTGAGTTGATCAGTCACGCAGCTTTATAGCTGCTCCCCCAATTTCTGAATGACGGCATATCTTAACACAGATATTTTAGTAAACTGTCATATGGAATTATTTAATTATCATATAATAGACAATATCATTGATATACATGTATATGAGCCTGGCTCTGGGAAAATGGGGCTTAATGCATGTGCGTAAAATGTCTTCCCAGATAAGCCTGTGCCATCCACTCAGGCTAATCTGGGACGACACTTTACGCACATGCATAAAGCCCAGTTTTCCCAGAGCCAGGCTTATATATATTGCTTTGCTCGAGTCATTGAGATTACACTATGTAATGGACGGTATGCTCCATGGAGGCTTATATATATTGCTTTGCTCGAGTCATTGAGATTACACTATGTAATGGATGGTATGCTCCATGGATACTGGTTGTCTTTATCAAGATATTTAATGATCAAATTAAAGAAAATAATTTGATGTTATTTTGTTCACATTATGGCAAGAATTTTATTATGATTGTTTGGGCAAAAAGACAGACCAAATTAGTACATTAGTAAATATGGCATAATCTGAATTTTAATTCCATTCATGATCAATGTAATAACTTGTTACAAATATTTATGTTGGTAAGTGCACTTGTAAGTGTTAATTCCACTATTATATAACTGTTACACATAAATATGCTTGTCTTCACTGAGATAACAACAATAAGCCTGTAATGTTGTTCCTGGAATGGTCAAGTGCTGATGACTTTTTTAAATGGTTTTCACAATATTATGTCACCAGTTACCATCCATTACTGTTGTTTTCTATAAAACTTAATATTAATAGGTACTTCACCTTTTTGTTGACAATATATTAAATCAATTCAGCCAAGTGTGATAATCTCTCAAATTAAGTGCTGTTGACTTTTTAAAATGGTTTTCAAAAAATTATGTCACCAGTTACCATCCATTACTGTTATTTTCTATAAAACTTAATATTAATAGGT
>VMBQ01008327.1:0-10076 GCA_007657795.1 Dreissena rostriformis
TAACACATATGAAAATCGTACAGTCTCCCTTTAATATAAGCTTTGCAATTATTGAATAATTATTTTGTCAAATTCAATTTGTCAGTTATTTCGACTGAATCATCACAAGTGCAATGAAATGTATGTGTGTGTAGTAATACAGTTGTTAATGAATTGTTTTCGGTGAAATGCTGCCAGTAGTTGAGTTTTAAAATGTTTTCGGTCTGTTGAAAAACATGGCCGACAGGGGGCGGGGCAGTTTTTCTTATGTCTATAGAGGAATCTTGTGAAAACTCTAAAAGTCATCATGAAACTCGGTCAAAACATTATTTTGATTGTTATCTCGGTAAACTTTGAAAATGGTCCCGATCGGTGAAAAAACATGGCCGTCAGGGATCGTAATATATATTGTGAAAACATGTGAACACTCTAGAAGTCATTTTTTTTTCGCCCAATCTTCATGAAATTTATTTATATTTATATAGTAAAAAAGCTTATGAAGTCACATGTTTTGCTTATTAAATGAATTCGAAATGGTTCTGATCAGTAAATACAACATGGCTTCCAGAGGGTGGGGCGGTTTTCTCTATATGCCTGAAGTAAATACGTTGAAGCACCTTACCCTTGACGTATAGTAGTGTTGTAAAATAACTGTTTTTAAATGTTTGCAAGATAGTTAAACGTTTTGTTCCTTTTCATCTGAGTAAGCGACCCTTCTGCCTCTTGGCCCTTTTGTCTTGAAATTATAATAGAAATATGGCTGGAACCCTTTGGATTGGCTTAAACGTTTTTTAGCGTGTTGTTTAAATTGTATTTGCGTAAGTTTGACTCATAAGCCAGGATAATAAAACCAACTGAATGGTTTGATCTTTTATTAAACACAATAATTTCCAGAGTCCTTCAGTTTGGAAGTTTTTTGAGACATTTGTGGAAAAAGGTTTCCAATAGGGCTGAATGATGAAATTTGATGAAAGGATATACACTGTTTTCATTAAAATTGACTTTACAGGCACATGTCCAGCCCCACATTTGAATCCTGATGGCGATGTCAAGGTGAAACATGCCGCAGTATGTTCAGGTAGCATTTATTTATTTATTTAAAGATCAATGAACTCCTGACTAAATACATTCATAAGAACTTGTACAAAAGATGTTTTTGAATACCTAATATTTTATTAAATGTCCATTAAAGAAAGTTTTATTCAATTAAATGTCCATGTCTGAAACTTGTTTTCAAATAAGGTTTTTTCACATGTTTCAGTATATTCCAAATACCTAAGCACAACATGCTTATGGCGAGCTTTGTGAACACCTTTTGTCTGTATGTGTTGTAAACGTTTACACTGTGAGAGCTAGCAAAACAGGATAAGATTTAAAATCTGTGCGTTATCACACGAAATGAAAAAAAAAAATAAGAAGAATTCAAAATTTGCGATCGTGCGTAAAACTGTCATTGTCAACGTATACAATAGTAAACATTTGATCCCAGTTCTGACTCCATTGGGCGCTCAATAAAATGATTAAGTCAACGTCACTCAAGCGTTTGCTGTTATAAATTACAGCACAGCTTGAAAACAATTTAAAGGCCAAGCGTTTCCATTCTCTAGTTTAATTTAAGCAAACCAGATGTTGTTCATTAATATAAAATAATATGAAATACAAATCGGATTGACTTTATTTTATTACACCTATCATTGTTTTAATTCACAAATATTATATTTATAGTATTTTTTTTATATAATATTAAATGTTTTATATAGTTTACTATTTTACTTCGACAAGGACCATAATGACCATAATAACCTGAGCCGTAGTGATCTTGGCAGTTTTACAAAACTAGATGCCCAAGGGCAACATGTCAAGCCCGCTTGATCCACCATGGAAACATAAAGTTATGAGCCAGACACAAAATTAATACCCTATTTTTCACCTTTGAAATACACATGTGACCTTGACCTTGGAGACAGGTACGTGGGTCTTGCACATGACACATTGTCTCATGATTGTGAACATTTTCAATTTTCGATTTCATTATTTTTTTGTCTATTTTGAAACAATTGCTATTATCATGAAAATTGCTTAGAACACTAAACAATTGAACTTTAATCTCAGAGCTTCAAAACGTCCTTTGAAAACATGGTTGCTTTTGTGGCATGGCGGTTTAAATGTCCTTAGCGAAAGCTTGTGAACTACAGTTCCTCTTTTCAAATGAAACAAAACAAGTATAAATATGATACAGTTGATTAATTCATTCATCCAAACATGGATTTCTTGAAATTTAATTTAAGTTGTGTTAGTAAGCATATTGCAATGACTGTTGGTGTGTCAATTAAAATTACGTCATATCTTTAATTTTTATCAATGAATCTGATGTCATTTACCCATTTATTAAATAATGAAATTAAAGCCATATTGTTTTGATATGCACAGGGGAATGTACTTAATAGAATGATGTGCATGGTAAAAATACATGTTCTCATCCATTACCTTAACAGGTGCAGACTACCAAAGTGACTTAATTCCTACACATTTCCTACACATTTCTGGGTATTTTGTTTTAAAGACAATGATTTATTTGACAATTTGTATATTATGTAGCAGTTCTGACGAACGATGACTCCACTGATGATGAGAATTTAGAAGAAGATGTGACTCAAGTCAGCTCTGGCAGAAAGAAAGAAAGGGTTGTTCATGGTATGGCAGTATCATTTAATGTTGGTTGTTGTGAACACATTGGTTATGATCTGAGCATTAATATATAAAAATGCTGATGTATTTGATTGCTATGGCAAGCTTGGTGTTTTGTTCCCTGAACGATCATCACATTCACGCAGTATATATTCAGGTCGACATCTGCAAAATGATGAACGTGATGAGCAGGTCCTTGGATTCTCAGCTTTGTACTTTATATAGATTACTCAAATAGTCAGTTAAAACATGACTCTGTACTCTTACACCTTTCTTAAGTCGTTTGGCATCATTTTTTCCTGGAAATGTAAGGCAGTTGTCTTCCCGTTTTAAAAACTCTGTGACTTTGCTTCTTTCGCGGTTTACTTTTAATCTCCTTATGACTTTCTCAATTTGGTGTTTCTTGTTCTCACTTGTATCCAGTTTATGTCTGCATAGTCCAGTGTTATACGCAAGCGATTTTATACACCTGTACTTCTTAATTATTCGACGTGATAAAATACGATGTAATGCTGTCATCTTCCCCTTCGGTGTTTGTTTTTTTCTCTCATTAGTGCATTTCCAGTTAGAATCGTTTTCCTTAGCTTATTTTTCTGTTCTTCACTTAGATTTGCTTTGTTCATAAGGTTTTCAGTTTTTAACTTGGCGTAGTTCAGTCTCTTTGCTCTGGTTCAGTTTCTGCTTTATTCGTTGCATACTCTTTTGAGTTGTCTTGACCTTTGTGAACAACTTTTTTCTTTCTTGTTCTAGCAACCTTATTCTAGAAAAAGCGTCCGATATGTCTCGTTTGCATCTTTTCCCTGTGCGTTTTCTTTTACCTTCACTTCCTTTGCGGAAATCCAGACACACCCTTAATCTACCTCTTTCCGACGATGATCCAGGCGTATTATGATCACTTGCACTTACATAGCCGCTAGTATCGTTTACAATGCTTTGTCTTGACCTTTGTTCGCGTTGTCTTTCATGGAATTTACGTAGGTTCCGTCTATTTCGTTGATTACGCCTCTTTTTGTTATTTTCAGACAGCTCTGCTGTTGGCAATTAACTTCTATTCTTTCTGTCCCTTTTTCTCCGTAAATATTCATCCTTGTTCTTTTGTTTTTGCCTCTTCCTATAGGCACGTTGAATTTATGCCCTACTTTGGGCCATCTATGTACCTAGAAATGGAATAAAGTGAATTAAATTTCCGTTACTTTTTTTTAATTTCCGTTACCTTGTTATTTCCATTTGTATTTTTAACTCTAGTCACTATTTATTTACTGAAACTGTTAAAATAAGTGTTAAAGGGAGACTGTACGATTTTCATATATGTTAAATTGTAATGCATTGATAAAAATATGTTACAATAACACAAAATAGGCAAGAAAAATTATACATTGAAGACGAATTTCATAAAATGCAGCAAAGACAAGTTAGCGCTGGTTAAAGGGAGACTGTACGATTTTGTCAAATATTTATGAATTTATATGTATTGTGTTCAAAACGTGTTATACATATATTTCAATATATATTAAAATAAAAGTTTAGAAGAACATGTGTCAAAAAATGCGAAATAAACCAGATATTTAATTCTGAAATCGAAAAAGGCTTCCAGCCAAATTCGCCAGCATATATATCATGCATTTACAATGTGAATCTAAATTTAGTTTTAGTGCAGATTCGTTCATACGACACAAAGACACAATTTTGTTTCCTAGAAAAAACTTTTCTGTTACCATACAGTAACGGAAATTTTATCACATTGTCAAGGCTCTATGAATAAAACACTACAAGCGTCGAATATAACAATATATCTAGTTAAACTTACAACCTATTGACATTTGTTTTTTAAGTCCCATTTGTACTCAAAAATCAACGAAAATTTCGAACAATATTTCGTTAAATAAAGTTGCCCAATTAAAAATCAGTGTTCCTAATAGCAAAATCAAAAATCTCAACGCCAGATGTGGTCTGGTAACATGGATGTTAGTAGATACATAATACTCGTTTATATTTTATTTTGAGATAAAAAAAAAATCAATTTTAATTTCCCGTGACGATATCTATTCATACGACATATGAACACTAATATGGTTCCATGTTAGTGTTCATGTGTCGTATGAATAGATATCAGTGCGGAAATTAAAATGGAATTAATTGTGTCAGAAAAAATAAAAACGTGCATTTTAGATCTACAAAGATCAATGTTACCAGACCACATTTGGCGTTGAAATTTCGGAAATTGCTATATGGAACACTGATTTTTAATTTTTTAACTTTATTTTACGAAATGTTGTACGAAATTTCCTTTGATTTTTTAGTATTATAGAGGCTTTAATTCCGTAAGATGTTCAACTTATATCAATTAAATAAACCCTTACATGCATGATATTATTTTTTTATCTTATTTGATTACTAGTGCAATGATGGTTCATGAAAATGATACATTCATGTATTAATTTAGCAAAAAAAAAAGGAAGGGTAAACGGTATTTATCAATTTTGACGGACATTTCAATCTCAATATTTGTCTATAACTTGCTCAAAATCAATGCTTACTTGCTCAATGACATTCCCTGAGCCTTGTGGATTGTCATCGCAAATGCTAGCTTCAGTGGAAATTATTGTCGCACCGCAATATTGCAGTTCATGGACGGACTGAAAACTGATATAAAATAAATAAGTAACAACCTGGAACGCATATACATAAGTATAATAAGCATACACTACAGACATGCTTTGAATCAAAATGGGGTAATGAACCATTGGAGTGAAACACATACTTGGCTACTTAATTCTGAAATATAAATAAGATTTAAGCTGTAATGCATCAAGAATAATCACAATTATAAATCATTCAATAAATAGTACACATTCCGTATAACACACATTTGTTTTCTTGTGAAAAGTTTAACACTCACTGCTGACCTGGAAGGTGGCAATGTTCGCTAAAGTCATGGACAAAAGCTCCTGTGTCAGCAGACAATTTTCCTGCAAACACATCTGTGATCACATTAAGCAATGGCTGGTCATTTGTCCGATGATACTGCTTAAGGACCACTATGTGTTCAAATACTGAAAACTGAGGGCTCTGGAAGCAGAACTCACCACTGTCGTGATAATCCAGATTTGCCACTGGGGGCAGCTGGAAAAGTCCCAAAGAAATATGAGTTGCAGAGACTATTTGGCTAGCGTAGAATAAAGAAGTCTAAACTTCATCATGTGTGGCTTTGAACATCGTATGCACGAGCCTTGATGGGAACCGAACATGTTATAGTTTCTGACATTTAAATGACACTATGTCACCCATTGTGACAATGAACTATTCCAAAAAAGGCCAACATGAACGAGTCCAAATGATCTTTCGACGCTCCATCAAAACTCATTTCATAAAATATTAACAAGTTTGAAATTATATACATCAATGACAACAAATAATATTAAAGTGATATTAGACGCATTTTTCACTGTTGAATTGAGCTGAAAAGNATTTCAAAAAGTGATTGTAAAGTAAATTTTCAACGCTTTATTTTTTAGAACTTTTCCAAAACATTTTCACAAGCATTGAGGCGGACAAGGTACCGTCTTTTTGACCTATTACAGATTTCCTGATATTCATCTTAACTGTGATTATGACACTGTAAATATAATGGATTTACTTAATGAGAGTCCGTGTACAGTCACACATTTCATGGGTATGCTGGTTAACCAGTAATAAGTGTGCACACTTATGCAGTAATTGACCAAGGCAAAACTTGAATCAGAGGTAAGGGGATATTCCCCTGACAAGTATGTGGCCAAGCTTGACATCAAATCCAGATCCTCTGATTAAAAGTACAGCCCTCTACCAATTGAACTAGCTAGCACAGGAAAACCTGCAATATTATTAACAAAACACAGGCTGGGAATGATATATTTAGAGTGCTGCTGCCTTTAAACAATGGAGACTTATGCGGAGCATTATCACGGTTTGTATATGGGCCGATCAAAAACAGTGATACGAACATTATTTTGATTAAAATATGATTTGATGTATATATGTGGCGTGTTCTGAGAAAACTGGGCAAAATGCTTGTGCGTAAAGTGTCATCCCAGATTAGCCTGTGCAGTCCGCACAGGCTAATCAGGGACGACACTTTCCGCCTTAACTGGATTTTTGCTAAGAAGTGACTTAATTTAAACGAAAAATGTCATAAAAGCGGAAATTGTCGTCCCTGATTAGCCTGTGCGGACTGCACAGGCTAATCTGGGATGACAATTTACGCACAAGCATTTTACCCAGTTTTCTCAGAACGCGACTCATATATATGGAATTGACATAAGAACCATTTTGCCTATCTGTGTTAAGTGTTGGGACTTCTTTCTATGTTGATTTTTAATGCTTTTTAAGTTCTCGTATTATTAGTTGTATATGAAGATCAACATGCATTATGTTATTATCTTGTATATTTTCACGTATGGAATTCAAAGCTGCAGGCCCTCTACTTGGCCAATTTCACAAGATGTGACTACATGTAATAAGAGATTGAGGCATTTGTAAGCATAGGGTCTGATTGCACTTTATTTTCCAGGGCTGGTAATTGTCAGGACTTTTCCTGAATTCTGGCTTTGGAATTATGAATTTTACTTATGTATTTATATTGACCAAACAAATTTAAGGCTTTGAGATTTAAAAAAAATTCCCGGAAAGTTTTAGTCACTACCTTCTTGATTTTCCTCACAGCTTTGGGAATAAATATGGGTTTTTTACTTGATGTTTATGATCTTGTTGATTAAGGATGCACACTGTTGCTTACTGATGTTGATGTTACCTGGTTCTTTGAATATTTAGTGTTTAACTGCATAGTTGTTTGATGTGTGTATTTGATTTGCCTGGGCATCAAACTGTTGCTTAACAATGAAGATAAGTTCTATGTCTATCATATATAAGCATATCTAAAGTGCTACAGTTCCAACTGTTTTATAGTTTAGTATTACAAGTTAATTCACTGCACACTACTGTTATTATCAATTTTATATTCAAATACAGCAAGTTGTTGAAGGAGATTTAAAAGCTCTGTGTATATTATTTCTTTGTGTGTATATGATTTAACAGGATGGGAAAAAGGATGTAGAGACAACTAACTGTTAAAAGGTTTAATTATACATATTTATCTATGAACAATACATTATTATATCCCACTACCAGACAATGTGATAAGGCTATGTTTTTTCGTTCAAAATACACCATATCCTCTACACCACGATTAGCTCTAGCATATCTGTGTTTTTGATTTTCCAGGAAGGCAAGTTGCTGTTGAAGGACATTGACAAGATCTGGTCTGCCTACCCAGCAGACCTTCACCCCTGGCTGCTGAGACTGACAGAGGAATTTGACCTGACCTGTCCACTCCAGGAGGAGGAGGCGAGCATTGTACCATGTCTGCTGCCTGATAAGGAACCCAAAGTGAGATATTACGCTTAGACTCTGCTTCCTGAAAAGGAACCCAATGTGAGATATTAAGCTAAGACTCTGCTTCCATACAAGGAACCCAAAGCGAGATATTAAGCTAAGACTCTTCCTCTTGAAAAGGAACCCAAAGTGAGATATTAAGCTAAGACTCTTCTTTTTGAAAAGGAACCCAAAGCAAAATAATAAGCTTAGACTCTGCTTCCATACAAGGAACCCACATGTTCTTCATGAAAAAGAACCCAAAGTGATATATTAAGCTAAGACTCTGCTGTCTGATAAGGAACCATGAGTGAGATATTGAGCTAAGACTGGTCTTCCTGAAAAGGAACCCAAAGTGAGATATTAAGCTAAGACTATTCTTTCTGAAAAGAAACCCAGAGTGAGATATTAAGCTAAGACTCAAATTCCTGCAAAAGAACCCAAAGTGAGATGTTAAGCTAAGACTCTGCTTCTTGAAAAGGAACCCTAAGTAAGATATTAAGCTATTACTCTGTTTCCTGAAAAGGAACCCAAAGTGAGATATTAAGCTTAGACTCTGCTTCCTGAAAAGAAACCCAAAGTGAGAAATTAGGTTAAGACTCTGCTTCCTGAAAAGAAACCAAAAGTGAGATATTAAGCTAAGACTTTGTTTCCTGAAAAGGAACCCAAAGTGAGATATTAAGCTAAGACTCTGCTGCCTGATGAGGAACCCAAAGTGATATATTAAGCTTAGACTCTGATTCCTGAAAAGGAACCCAAAGTAAGACTCTACATGTATCTGTTGAGGTATAAATTACATTGCTATAGCTTAGTTCTTTCACAATGCTTTACTAATTACCAATGAACATTTTGCGATGAGATTGATTGATATTTCAGAGTGATGCCCAACCTATTTTCCCGTGTTAAATGATTTTTAAGAACAAAACATTAATTTCGTCTGTCCATCCATCTCTCAGTCCCCCATATCTTCTATACCCTTTGACGGATTTTCATGAAACTTAGCGCAAAAAATGTTCACTTCATTGTAACAGTGTTGATGGCACAATTCAATGGGCTGAATAAAACTTAAAGGCTTAATATTTGAACCTCCTTGTCATGTCTGCTCCAAGTATCCTCTGCCTTTTGAAGGAACTTCATGAAACATGGCTCAGTTGTTAATGTCAAGCAGACAATTCAGAAACCATTGGCCTTTCATGCCAGTCCAAGGCTAAGGCGGCTCTAAAAGGTCTTATTTTTGAGCCTCCATTTTTTATTAGCTCATCTATTTTTTGAAAAAAAATTATGAGCTATTGTCATCACCTTGGCGTCGGCGTCCGGTTAAGTTTTGCGTTTAGGTACACTTTTCTCATAAAGTATCAATGCTATTGCATTCAAACTTGGTACACTTACTTACTATCATGAGGGGACTGGGCAGGCAAAGTTAGATAATTCTGGCTTGCATTTTGACAGAATTATGTGCCCTTTTTATACTTAGAAAATTGAAAATTTTGGTTAAGTTTTGTGTTTAGGTCCACTTTTTTCCTAAAGTATCAAAGCTATTGCTTTCATACTTGCAACACTTACTAACTATCGTAAGGGGACTGTGCAGGAAAAGTAAGGTAACTCTGACTGGCATTTTGACGGAATTATGTGCCCTTTTTATACTTAGAAAATTGAAAATTTGGTTAAGTTTTGTGTTTAGGTCCACTTTTTTCCTAAAGTATCAAAGCCATTGCTTTCATACTTGCAACACTTACTAACTATCGTAAGGGGACTGTGCAGGCAAAGTTATGTAACTCTGACTGGCATTTTGACAGAATTATGTGCCCTTTTTATACTTAGAAAATTGAAATTTTGGTTAAGTTTTGTGTTTAGGTCCACTTTTTTCCTAAAGTATCAAAGCCATTGCTTTCATACTTGCAACACTTACTAACTATCGTAAGGGGACTGTGCAGGCAAAGTTATGTAACTCTGACTGGCATTTTGACAGAATTATGTGCCCTTTTTATACTTAGAAAATT